>JAWVMQ010000050.1:0-112500 GCA_036321185.1 Trypanosoma lewisi | reverse complement strand
TTTTAAATTCCCCCCATTCCTTTCTCACCCAACCCTAGTAGATACGATGCCAGTCACGGGTTACGTTGAATCCATTGTAGTATTATTATTACTTATTGTTGCTGAGGAACAAAAAGAGGCAATGATGGCCGAGCCATCTGGGAAATAAATTGATTTGATGAGGGCGTCTGCGACGGAAAGGGAAAGGAAGGGAATGTGGGCAGAAACATCGTCGCACCTCCAGTAGTGGTATTTTGAAAGCCGTTCAAGTTTGGAGGAGGTATAACGTAGGGTGCCATACCCCGTGCGATCAGTGATGCATCTCCAGAAGGAATTCGCTGACTGCTGCATCTCATGCACACAACTGTGTTGTCGTACGGAAACAAATAAACTGGATCCATTGCACCAATAGGTGCAAGACACATTGAGCAGCAAGGAAGGCCCGCAGTAGGTGTTGGAACTGCAGGTACAGCAGTACTTCCTTGAGCAGAAACATCTGGAAAATATGAAGATGATAACGGTACCCCTGAACCTCCACCAAGTGCACCACCACCAGAAGAGGAAGCACAGGCTGTAGGGGCACAAGGTACTTTGCCATTGACTTGAGTCGGGTGTGGAAGGGCTTGAAATCCATTTGAGTTTCCTCCAATAGCGTAATAATTAATCTGTTGGGTAGGTGGAGCAATAGGCATTGACTGGGGTGGTGGCAACATATTCGCTTGCAAGCCACCTAGAGGAACACTCAGGCCAGAATTCGCGTTCAGCATCGACGTGACTCCTTGGGCGTTTAAAACAGGTCCAAAAGGAGACACTGACGGATCTTGAGAATTCCATCCAGGCATGAAGAGATTCATCGTCAATGAACTGGGAGGCGCCATTGGAGTATTACTATCATGTGCAGCCATGAAAATATTTTCTATATTCACGCCACCGTTGTTCCCGGCTTGTCGGTTGACGGACCTTCCTCCCTTACCAGACGATGCGCGGCTCCGCATGTATTGTGGAGTCAATTCCTCCAAAACAAGGGCTGCCTTGGGTACCCCACGAAGACGATCTCGCAAGAAACTATTAATATAATCCTTCAATTGAGTAGATTGTGCCCACTCTACAATCCAAACGCAAGATACATCGCACAATATACGCTTTGAATAGCCAAGAAGTACAGATAATGCACTGCGATTGACAACCACGAAAGCACATGTGCGACTCTGATTATGACTTTTCACATCCCGCACATGAACGGGCACGCCAGAGTCTGCACCAATTCCACGAAGTAGCGCTGCAATATCTTCCTCCGAATATGTTGAAGGTAATTGGCCAACAAAGACGCCGACGGAATTCTCCTTAAGCACGGCGGTTGGAACGTGTTTCTTGGATACAAAAGATCGAAAATCAAGAGCTCTTCCACATAATGGTGGTGCTGCAATGGATATGTACACATTTGACTCTTGACCTTGTGACCCACTTGGAGAAGTAGTCCTCACCTTTTCACTACTTGCAGAATATGGCGCTGATGAAAGAGAATATTTAACTTCTGAATCCATGAAATCAAATAGGTGTGGTGTCGTGTTCTGCAATGGGCTTCCACCTTCCAAGGAGTCTGTTTGATCGGATGAATGTGGACGGGCAAACTGCTTTTGTGCTTCATCGTTTTTTTCTCCTTTACGGCTTAGATAAAGTTGTTCATGCCGTGTTTGTTCACAACAGTGCTGAAAGTCAATATCCTCTGTTCCATCCAATATGTTCGTGTGCAAGACGTCCTCTATCGCCGCGAGGGCCTCCGGGTCCAACTTGTCAGGCTTGACTGAGAAAGATCCAAACGCAGTCTTCAAGCTGTCATCACGATCATCAGCGGCGGCATCAACATCATCGTCCGAGTAACCCATGAAGCCTGGGCGGAAGGTGAAGGCGGGGAAGAGAGCGTTGGCGTCCGGCGAGGCTGAATTCGGGTCCAGGTTGTTCTTAGTCGTGCCGTTGCTCACGTTCATATCAAGATTCACCTCGCAGGCAGAGTTACTCATTGTGCCTCACGAGGGAAACCAGTAAAAGGAAAAAGAAAAAAAAACTCCTTTGAGTGTCCTATACGCCGCAAAAACAGATACTTCTTTCCTCCGTTTTATTATTTTTATTGTTTTCTTTTTTTGGGGGGGGGCTTTTTGTGTGAGTTTTTCACTTGTTTGTTTTTCTCTCCGTGCTTATGTTTTTTTCCTTTTGTTTTTGCACTAGTGTGCAGAGATGGTAGTGCAGTAGTCTTCGTTTATTGGTTGGTATGCCTTCCAATACTTTTTTTTCCTTCGTTTTTTTCTTTCTCAGCGATCTTTTTTTTTTGTTGTTGTTGTAAGAGAGAAAAATAAAAATAAAAAAGAGAAAGCATGTGAAAAGACGAGAAGAAAACAATTAATAGACAGACAGCAATGTAAATCACACACACATTTAGTATATAGGAAATATCGCAAAAAACAAAAAAGGGGGGAGGGGAAAGGGAACATGAGTATTACTGTATAGAAGACCAAGTTCAGAAAGCAATACAAGAAAACCCTGACACGAAAAACCGAAGAGAAAATGCCGTCGGTTCTATCTGTAACGTGCCTACTGGCTATATACATACATAAATACATATACATATATATATATATATATATATATATATATATATATATAATGCAGGAGGTTATTCATATCAATTTGAAATTTTCAAACGACTTTTACGTCGTTTAGAAGACTCTTCCTCCTTGTATCCAAAAAGAGACGTGAATGGAGTATCTGGGCATCGTGGTCCCCAAAACTCACGCATTATCTCCTTATTCGACTCTCTAGATCCCGCCCTTTTATCATATTCCTGTTTGATTTCTTCAACTTGTCGCCGCAAGAGATCTTGAAGAGGGGCCTTTAATTCTGTAACATCTGCATCCTCATCCGCCGCCCCGCCAGGCAGAAGAGCTGGAGACGAGGTTGCCAACCGCGAAGAAAGTCGTTCGCCTGGTGATTTTATGCGCTGCTGCATAATGTCCGAAGCACTATTCGGTGGTGTGCAGCTGGTAGGGGCAGCAAACTCATATGCACGAAAAGGAGGCATGCGAATACGGTAATCAGATTCACTTAAAATGGGTGCGTGGAAGTAAATGTCCTCCTCCAAGAAATTCGTCACAACACGTGGTAAAGGTACGGGCACAACACCTTGTTCTTTGGATGAACCACTACGTGCGGATTCTTTGTTTCCCGCAGCATATTCCTCAGATAGCGCCAAGTAAGGTAAAAGAATATTACGTGGATTCTCTAAAAATCGTTGTCTACTAAGACGACCCTGATCAGCTTTTAATAATTCCTCTACGGATAAAACAGCCTCCCGTTGTTTCGCCTTTACTCCACCCCCACGCTGCATGGCCCCACCAGCTCCTTGATCTGTCGCAACATGATCAATCGGTGGAACCCATGCAGAGCGTAGCGTTGCTAATGGATCTTTTGGGGGAACCCCATTTTTGATATCCACCTTGGCAGAAAATTGTAAACGCAAATCAAAGCTCACAATCAGCTCTCCATCGGTTGTATCTAGTAATAGCATAGCAGAATTAGGTACAGTCCCAGAGTTTGCGAGTGCAGAAAATCCCACCTTCTCAAGTACGGCTCCAGGTACTGGATTCTTACGTTTTTCAGGATTTAATCGGCCCTTCTTTGTGGAAACCAAAAACGTTTCTCTAACAGATGATGTTGCGGCATGTTCCAAGTGCGTCATATTTAATTGCTCTAAATGATCAACAAATGCTCGTGGATCTGAATTATATTCATCAAGTTCGCGCTGAAGTCTTTCATTGGATTTATTCTCTGCTACTGTACGTAATGATCGAAATTTCATTTCTTGTGCCAAGCGACGTTTTTCCTCCCATTCCTTTACCTTCGTTTCATCCAACCAAGCTTCAATAATGTAACCGGTAGATTTTGATTTTTCACTCATTTCAAGCATAATATGCGGTACAAAAAGATGTGCATTCGAGATGTCTGATACAAATACAGGAGGTGCGTCTACACCATTACGTGAAATTCTGACCTGAAAAGGCATTGGGTCATGCGCGTCAAGGTCAAGGATCAACGTAAAAGAGATTCGTTCTGATACATTACATGTGTAGGCAAAAAGCAAGGCATGACTACCCCGTTTCAATTGACCTTTCTCTGAAAAGGTAAACAGATTATGTGAAACGGATTTATATGTCTCCAACGGATGATTTGCGGCTGTGGATAATTTCCAGACACCTCGACCACATAATGGTAAATTCTTTTCAGGTGACCCAAGAGTCTCCTTTTCCTCAGCACTTATGAAATGCGCCATTCCTTCACGTGGGTGTGCAGAATCTTCATCTGCCATACCTATCGCTTTCTCCATAGGGATATTTGCAGATACCGAGTCAATCAATACATATGCCATCAATATATATCCATTTTGATTGGGCTCCAGCCTTTGACGCACAAGACGGCCAATAGAACCCGCACGGATTTCTCCATTATCAACATTCAATAATAATATATGACAATAAGGTATAATGGGAATAGTACATATCTGCGTGTGAGCTTCTTCTGCGGAATCCTTTGGAGGTGTTTTCGTACTTAAAAAACGTGATCTTGGCCCTTTTGGATCTTTCACCAAAGGACCAGGAATATCCCGATAATTTGCGGGATCTTCGCTCGGGTCGAGTGTAGAGATCACAAAAGAAACCAGAGTTGGTTCCTTCACTGCAATATGACGTTTAAACCACATCACTTCCTCATTTACTCGTTCCACCCCTGTATAAAAGCCGGCATCAGTCATTTTAAAGATATTTGCAGAACGAAGCGCTTCCTTTTCATCTCCCATAAAAAATTCCCGTGTTGAAAAAATGCCGAGAATGTGCTGAGGCTCAAGTGCCACAGCTGTCACTTTCAAAATGTGAGAACCTGCAGGAACTTTGTGTACCATACATTGCAATTTACCACTCTCATACAGAAATGTTCTTACGTGAGCTAATACATCACCACGCTCCCATGTGTAAAGATCCATAGATATTTCTTTCATTGCCTCTCGTGGATATCTACTATCAACTGAATGGGCTATTGATTGTGCAGAGTGTGGTCGACTGCTCAAGTACATAGACTGTGCCTGACTTCGGGTCCGTCTGAAAGAATTTGAGGATCCAGAAAACGAAGCTAAACTCACAAATGCAAGTTCTTCTGGTTTAGCTGAAACGATATGAATCCAACGAACTGTATTTCGTTTCCCTCCACTTCCCCATAGATTTGTTCCTGTAGATGAACCTGCTTTTTTTTTAGGATTTGTCGAACCCAGTGCTGCATCTTCCATTCCAATTATTCGGCTTGTGAATTGGAAAGGACTTTTTTCATCAAAATGTCTCCAAATCACAAGGTCCAAGTGTGCAGCCAACGCATTAAAAGTAACCCAAACTGGACACTGATTTGAAGAGGAAATATCTCCCATCAGTTTACGTTTTGCATCATTAATGGCGGACTGGTGAAGTGAATCTCTCACAATCCCATCCTCGCTTACTTCCGTCAAGATCTTCGCCTCATGAATCATCAAGGGAGGGTTGGTAGAGATACGGAGAGCTATTGTATTACGGAAAAATACAATTTCATGAATAATAAACAATTTTCGCTTCCCACCTCCCAGAGAACCGACAGCACAGACGGGAAATATACTTGAAGCAAGGGACATATTTTCTTCTGCAGAAGTAGTGGCAGCAGCAGAAAGTGACTCTCCATTAGATTCAACTTTTATTGCTGTTTCTTTTTTAGATCTCTTGTCTTCGGACAAACTAATATATTGTGGTGTTGGAGGTGGAGTAGTTTCTCCTTCGGAAACCGGAGTTGTAGATTTTCCTGCGTCAAAAACTGAGAAATCTCCTGTAATATTATCATCACCACCAGGGAGTTCCTTGCGGTATTTCAAAAGGAAGGCACATGACTCTGCAGAATACATGCGAGGATCAAGACGCTGCGGTACCCATGCACCCCATAAACAAGTTATAATAGTTTCTGGGTCTGTAAAGAGTAAATGACGACTTGAACTCAAGCCCAAAAAGATTGCCTTTGCTAACAAAGCAGGCCAAATTTCCTTTTGTGATGTTAAAGTTAAAAATGGACGTCCCAATGCATCTACGGGTAAGTAATCATCGATCGTTATTCGACGAAAAGCCCCTTCAATAAAGAGTTTAACAGCATATTTTCCATACGGATTATACACTGGATGACATGTGCCTGGAGCATGTGGATATACAAGTTCCCATAGATATTCACCATTGTTAACATGCGACTGTACATGCTCAATAAAGGAAATGGCACTATTAAATGCATCCATCAAAAATGGAGGCGGCTCTGTAAGTTTTGATATCGCATCCACCTCCTCAATTCTATGTCTTTGAGAAGTGCTGTATCCAGATTCACATGCCTCTGCTGGAGTCTCTGCACATCCAAGTTCTAAGTTGGGGTCATAGGCTTGCATGAGAAGTTGCAGTTCTCGATAGCGCTGAATTATCTTCTTGTCCGAAACACCTTCCCATTCCTTCATTGCTCCTTCAAGTGCCGGTGACTCTAAGACCTGTACAATTTCTGGAAACTGCACATGTAGAGGAAGAGGAGGAATTGCAGATTTGGAATCACCCTTCTTTCCAGTAGGAACAACAGAAGCTCTCGCAGTCTCTTCAGCCTCTTTACTGTTAAAGACTTTCGGTGCCGTGTCGTACGGAGAAAGGAACGGGACCATGTTGCGATGCACAATTGGACGAAACGGAGCAAAGATATCAACAGGGCGCCTCCAATCAACATAGACCTCTCCTGTCGCAGAACTTGAAACGGATGTAATCGTCTCTCTAAATGATTCATGCTGGCTTGCATCCGGCGTCACCACAATCTTTCCCTCCGTGTTACGGAACTCCACGACGGCGCCGGTGGTTCTTGCCGGCAAGCCAATACTCCCTCCCCAGTTCTCCTGCTGAATTTGCGCATCGTCCCAAAGCGGCAGCGCACAGTTGGCGTTGGGTATTAAAGTGTTGTTCGTCAGAGAGTCTCTCTTTACCTTGTTTACCATTCCTGCGATGGGCCCAATTTCTTAACGACAGACCTCTTCCTTGCTTGGGTTCAAAGAGGCAACACCAACACACCAATACAAAACAAGAAAAAAAAAGGGAAAGAAAAGAAGGATTAGAAGATACACTCACAACACATTTATGGGGAAAAACTGGGTATACACAGTTAAGTACTGCAGTTTCCGCGGTTGCTCCCGCTGCTGCCTCCCCATCTTCTTTTTTCCTTTTTTTGCCTCCGTTTGTTGCCTCGTCGAGATAACAATAATGACGATGATCGTACCAAATAAGAAAATGAAAAATAAAAGATTTAAAACTGCATCGGCAATAAAACGAGATGAAAAATTTTCTGTTATTATCCCTTTCTCTCTCTCTCTCTCTATATATATATATATATATATATTTTCTTGGTGTGTAAGTCTGCAGAGAGGGGGAGGGAAGGAAGGGGGATGGGAGATGTATGTGTATTTCTGTTTCTTAACGAATGTAGCACCTTCTGCCTAACGTTCTTCTCCCCTTTTCTTTCTTTCTTGTATTTTATTTTTTTGATTATAGTTTTTTTTTTTTTTAAGTTCACGAGACCTTGTTCTTCACCACCTACACTTTTGAAAAACAATCCATTCATTAACAAAAGAAAGGAAAAGGTGGAATAAGAGTAAGAAAAACCAGCAGCAAAAAAAAAAGGGGCTCTTCATAATAACGTAACTACACAAAAGAAGCACAATTAGTCGTATACATACCCAGGAAAGGTGTGATTCGATGGGGGGTTAGTGCTAAGTACAGGCCAAAACGCAAGAAACTTTGACATAATTGAAGGAAATACTCACACTGCATGAACAGAGCAATGAAAGAAGCAATAATAATAATAATAATAATAAAGACAACCCGCTAGCGGTTAAAGGCAATGGGTTACACCATCTGCAACTGCAATGCTAATCTTTGTATCACTGTTATTATTACCACACATAGATACAAGGATAGATATATATCCCCTTTTATTTTCATTGTCTTTATTCCTCCTTTCCCTCCTCAGTAGGGTAGGGGTCAAATTCTTTTACCCACCATCTTTACCATTTGTATCCAAACATCTTGTTTTTTTCTTTTCCTTCTTCCTTCCTCTTCTCCGTTATTCATATTTCCTTGTGAAAATCACATCAACTGCTCCATCAGCGTCGCCACGTCACCCTTCACCTCCGCCAGCATCTTCAGTAGATCATCGTCAGATCGGTCTGGTGCAAGGCCCATTTCCCGAAGCTGGCGCAGTTCATTGCTAAAGCGCCTGTAAACACTGTGGCTCTCCGTCTCGGATTCATCTTCATATATCATTTCCATTGTGTGCAACTGGCTCATAGAGTGGTCTGTACGCTCTTCTTGTTGAAGAGGAACAAATTTTGGTGGAAGTTCCTTCAGCGACTTCTGCGCTAACTGTTGACAGTGCGAATTGAACTCCGCGCGGTTCTTGCGGTACTGAACGAGAGCGTCAACGTTTGCAGGGGCGCCCGCATCTTTGGGATCCGGATCGCTGAGAAGTGAGATGACCGACAGGAGGACCGAGCGAATTGTCTGAATTGGCGTCCACCGCATCATGGCGGTCTCCTCCTTGTTCATCTCGTCCTCGCCGGGCGGGTGGAGGATGGAGATGCAGACCTTCCCGTCGGTGTACACGTTGGGGTGCCAGAAGGACGAGAGAACTTTGAAGACGGGCGGCTCCATCGGGAACTCCTTCGGGAAGCGGAGCTCCGCCTTGTAGACGCCTGGGGCGTACGGTGTCCCTTGCGGCCCTGCGAACCAGACGGTCCACGTGAAGAGATCGTCCGACTCAACGCGGAAGCCAGCGAGGGGGTTTGACTTCAGCTCCATTAGCTGCTTCTGCAGGTGCGGCACAGCCGACATTCCCGTCACAGTAAAAATAAAAGGAAGAACAAAACCTCGGGCGTCAAATACAACCTGCTATTCGGGGGAGGGGGGGGGGCACGGAAAGTTACGCTCAAGCACAACCTCACACAAATACGGTAACGAAATGCAAAGACCAAGATGAAAGAGAGAAAGTGGGAGAGTGAGAGTGAGAGTGAGTGAGTACGAGCGAAATGTGGAAGAAGAGCAAAACAGCGGACACAGAGAGACAGACACGCACACACACACACACACACACACACATGCATAACAACCAAAGAGGAAAAAAAATAGGAATCACACAGAGATACGGCTTGTTTTAATACGTCATATGATACCACAAAGAAATAGATAAACCCAGCAAGCACATGTATTCCAGGGACTACATTACACGCATACAAAGAGTCTTATGAAGTACTTTGTCTCACCATTTATCTTTTGTTTAAAATGAAGACTGTAAGGGAGACAGCGCAAGAAGAAAAAAAAAGGATGCGGATAAAGAGACAGGGAAAACGAACATACGGAGAGTCGAAAATGGGGAAAAACGGAACAAACAATACATACATAGAAAGGGAAAGCAAAGCCCAAACATTGCCCTTACCTGCGTATTTCTTTGGGAGGATCTCAAGAGAGCGCACATATCTCCTTTTTTTCAGAGAATATAACCCCACACACCAAAATACAACTATTTTTTTTGTCGTTATTGCTGTTCTTGTTTTTTTTTCCTCTTGTCTCTCTTCTTTCTTTTTTCTTATTTGTTTACTCCTTATTGATATATGCATGTATGTATGTATTTGTTCTTACTGATTCTGCTAGTTAAAACATATAACTATTCGTTTTCATATGGATTTCACAGCGTTCCCCCAACAAATTCCCCTTTTTCTTTTTCCTCACACATCACTTAAATAAATTTTTTATCTTTCTTATTATCCCTTCCTTATCCCTTTCATCCTCACACACACACACACACAGACACACATTTCTCTTTCTCTCACACACATACAGATGTATATATACCACCGAACGTCGTTTTTCTCCTTGTTCTTGTGAAGAAGGGGAGAGAGGTGTCTCTTCCCTCCATGTTCTCCCCCATTACATGTCCCCATCGCTTTCGTCATCAATGTCACCGTATTTCCACATTCCCCGGTGACTGCGGCGGGCGATGGACTGCGCTGCTTCATGCCGTTTGTATTCTTGCGGGTCAACGCTCTCTGCATGACGGTCAAGTGCTGCAACACCAGACTCTAAGAACATCTCACTGAATGAGGGAAGATTTTCACTGACAGCGATGGTGTAGTATGCATTACCCAAACCGTCCTCATACACCTCCTTTGCAACAACCGCGCCATCGGTGTAATTAAACATCATGGCACAAGCAAACCCGTTATTTGTCTCGGTTGGTGGCATTTTTGATTTAAGGAATGCAAGGTGCACCAAACGTGCTAGTGGCTCCGTGTCACGTAACAACGCAAACTCCGGACCACGCGGAATTGCTCGAATATCCCGCAGCCGCACCTCGGACTGTGTACCAAAATCAATGAAGAGTATGGTGGCATATTGATCATTCTTTTTTGCTTGCAGTACCTTTGCACGAAACCACGATTTATCCTCCTTATGTAATGCAACCACCAGTTCACCACGCTTTGGTTGATATTCTTTGGACAGTGATGAGGCTTGTACGGCAAGATCCTGCAGTGTGGATAATTTTTCCTCCGCCTCCTCCGTCGGGTCTTGCAGATAAACAGAAAAACCCTGTTCACCCACCTCGGAGAGAAGATAATTGGCAAACTCCGTCTTTGGACCAAAAGAGCGGGTATATGACTTGACACCGCTAGCATTCCGTTCTGCAATCAGTTTTGCTGCACGCTGAGGAAGACTCATTTCAGATGACCAAATATTCTTTTTCTCACTCTGCGCTTTCCGTTCTGCATCAATGAGTTGTTGATAATACGGAAGACGATCAGCATTGGCTACTGTCCCAAATCCTGCCTCCACAGTCGCAACAGAGAAATTGGTGCCGTCTAAAAGAAATACAGAAGATATAAAATTGCCTGCCCTATCTGCCGTATGGACTTGAATTTCCACATCATATTGTTGCAACTTACTCACGGCAAAATTTTTTGATTCCTCCGCAAACGGATCGGAAGTGTCAGTACTTTTAGAGGCGCTCATAGGAGTGATGATACCGGCAACCTTCACTGGAATTTGGAAATTTTCTTTTGGAATATAAACACGAAGAGAACTACCCCCAAGAATAACATCCACAACCCCCTTCAATATAGGAGGACGACTGCCTTGCATACCGCGTTGAAGAAAACCAAGATAATACTTTCCACGAGCACTACCCAAATGACTCAATTCGACAATCTTTTGTACTGGAGGTTTAGCCTTACTATACGTTCCTAGACCTTTCGCTCGTGCATTTTCCGCAGCAGTCTGCAAAAGTGAAGCTGCTGAACATATATCATTCTTCCCAAGAAAGAAGGTTGCATATCCTTTTTCTAACAAGGAGACACCAATATTTGCTCCAGTTTCAGGAATAGTTACAATGGCTACAGGTCGAATTTCTTTCGTCTCAGGAATCTGTCGCGCATACTCCACCTGAACAACCACACGCTTACCAATGTAATGCTTACGTAGAAATTCTCTCGCCTCCCACTCGTAATCAGTGTAACTCACACGTGCCTCGGGTGATCGGCCATCCTGTTCACGAGTAACATTCTTACTTGATCGAACGCCAGCAAGAGAAACTCGAATAAACTTTCCATCCTCATCAGAACGTACCATAATAGTATCACCATTGATAATTTGTACCACTACAGCACTGAACGACAAGGGTCCTTTGTATTCAGGCCCATTACTGTCCTGAGCATTATTTACAAGTAAACCTGTCGTAGCAGATGCAGCAGAACCATAGTTTACTTGAAGTGTATTCGTCTCTTTGGGTTCTTCCCAATTCTTCCATAAACCTTGTCGTTTTTCTCGAGCTTCCTTTTCAGCAACCCGTAATTCATCACCGTGTGGTGTAAATCCCAAGGTAGAACCATTAAGCTTTACATAACCACGTGCCAGAAGATCTGACTGGAATACACCCTTGGAAGAAGTAACGGACCCAAGAATATTGCCAAAGGCATCAACACCCTCAAATGTAATACTTACTTTCCGGTGTAATAAATAACGTTCTGTATGAAAACGTGCAGCGGCTGTCACCGCAAAACAGTCAGGATCCTTTACAGTCACACCTGGCATATGGACAGCTATCTGTGTGGGACCAAAAGCATCTGCAGACACCATACAGATGGTTGGCAGAAGAACTTGCTCAACACGCACAAGAATCGACTGGCCCTTCAATTTCTCTCCCAACTTCTTTGTCTCTTCCACCGTGAGATCACGAAGCGTTCGTGTGTGCTGTGCGGAATCAGCCGAAAACATACCCTTCTTAGCTGCCTTTGCCTCATTCACGAGAGCGTTGTACTTGACTAATAATGACTTTTCCATGCGAGAATGCAAGTGCTCCGGAACGGTGGCAAATCCATTTGTCAAAAGCAACACGGAAGCATCCTCTCCACTTGTGAGTCTTAAACGTCCAGCCTGTCGTTGCAATGCCTCAATGACATAATCTTCTGTAAACTTTACAGGTTTGCCAATGAATGCTGTACGTATTAATTCCGCTGCCTCATGTGCGAAGGGCTCCTCGGGGCCAAACTCCCCATTAGATGAACGACGGGCGAGTTTTGGGGCCTGAATAAAGCTCAACGCTATTTGTTTCAGATTAGGTCCCTCTGGTGTAGGGGGGCCGAGAAGTGTTAGTCGGTCTGCATTATCCACCGCAAAAACAATGTATGACATTTTTAAATGCTTTGTTCGAATTTCTTTTTCCTTTTTCCTTTTGTCCTTTTATTCCGTTGCTTCCTTTTCTGTTCTTTTTCTTTGTCCCTTCTATTCGTAGTCCTCGTTTCCTTTTCGCGAGTCTTTGTTGTTGATGTTCTTTTTTTCTCTTCTTTAGTTTTTCTTTTCGTTTTTTCCCCGCCTTTCTTCTCTTTGTTTAAATTACTTGCTTCTCTTTGTTAATTATGTTCCGCACGTTTGTAAATATGTATGAATTTCTTGCTGCTTTACTTTTAGCTGAGTATTTGGTCAGGATGCTTTACTGAGATTAAACGTTGGAAGAGATAAAAAAAGGAAAGAGAAAAAATCAAGGCAACATTGTGTGAATGAAATAGAGTGAAAGCAAATGTATGTGAGAGGGAGAGAGAGAATTTAAAAAACAAAAAGAAAATCGGACAACAGCAAAGCGACAAAGCAGAATAACGACTCGCAACAGACTCTACACACCATCCAAGTACTCAAGCAAGAAGAGAGCATAAATTATCTAGTGCACAAAATAAGCTTCTAACCACAAACAAGCAAACAAACAAAAAATTATTATTAAAAAAAAAAGAAAAAGAAACATAATGAGGGTTGAAAAAAAAGGGGAATCGATGTGTCTCTCTAATCTATAGACAAGCAGCTTCTGGTAGGCCCATGGCTCGCATTTCACGGGATAAATCACGTTGCTGCACTCTACCGTTTAATCCCGTCATGTGTTCTGATGTATTCTTATTGAAGTAGAGCGAAACCAGTTTGCGTTGACTGGCGGTCAGTTGCACAAGGTACGGCATGACGACAACGTCCAGAGCCCTCCACATGGAGACACACACGAGAACAGAAGTAAGACGTACCTCGGAAACAGTGTGTTGGATAGCACGAACAATGACACCACACACACGACGCAATACAGGTTCACTTAAAGTATCTGAAGAATCATTCAAAGGTGTCATACATTCCTCGGAATAATCATTAACGAATAGTACACGACCACCACCACCACCATATTGCGAAAAAATATGCTCTACAGATTCTAGTAACATTAACCATCCTCTGCTACTATATCCATCATTATTGTTGTTGCTGTCACATAACCAATTTTCCAGACTCATTGCAATGGCATTTAACGTGTGATCTATTGGATATAAAGTGTTACTGAGGATCATATGCAATAAACTTGTGCCCTCCATATTGACTTCAGGGAAAACATCATCGATTCCAGCACGTGTAATGAGAAAAATTCGTTTGAGTTGTCGGATAATAGGTCGATAAAGGACCTGCTGTCTAACTGCGGTTTGTAAAATAAGAAGCCCACGTCGTCGCACGGTGTAACTAGGCTCCGAGGATTGGGGAATAAGTCTCTCTAATTGCATTAAAAGGCGCCCAAAGGTATCCATCCACAATTTTGGATGTATGTCCATCAAATGTTGAATTTTGTCTAGAACAGAAGATCGATTCACCACTCCATCCACCTCATCCAAACGGTTAAGCAGATCACTGGCATCTTCATATTTACTATGAGTTGCTTCGTAAGCTAAAGGCACATTCCCCAAAGTCATGGAATCCTGATGAACAGTTTTCGGACTCCTCACCGGACGGTGCTCAGCACAAAGAGATCGTCTTGATACTACCGGTGAGAGACCTGAACTCACTAAAACATTTCCTTTTTCAGGCACTTTGTGGATTTTGTTTTGATCAATTCTTTTTTTCAATAAGCCAGAAGAAGACGATAACATTTGTCCTTGGGATTGGACTCTCTTTTGTTTGGCCAATCCTCTTCCAGACTTTGGTGATACACTCCTGCAGCTCTTAAGTTTCACGGAAAAAGGAGAAGGAGCATGAGAAACGGGTGCATGCTGAAGCATCCTCTCACCGCGGGAGCAGCGTCGGTACTCTTGTGCTAGGTGTGGAATGGCCGTCTCTAATGCAGTAATCAAGGCTTCACGCTCACCTTGTGGAAACTGAAGCAATGATCGAAGGAAATTTGACTGTGCCAAAACATACAATGTGGTAAGTGCAGAGAGAGCTGCCTTGTACACATCACTACTATCTTTTTTCTCACTACGTAAACATTGTAAAAGTTGAGTCATGGCGAGATTCATCGGTGATATTTGCTCAAAGTGTGTTGCATTTTGTTCATACAAATGCTGAGCGTACTCCAAAGCATGTTGCTTCACTTTGGGAGCCGCAACATCTCCAAGTATGCGATAGATAGCGTGCGCCAGATCATCAACAGAATTCACTTCAATAATGGTGGCAAGATGCTCCCTTGAGGCCCTCGATAGTTCCTCCTTGTTCCTGCTCATATTGACAAGAAGAGCAGCCAGTAACTCTGTTAGTAGATTCCCCTTCAAGACCACGGGCGAGAACTGCACGACTACACGCAGCACCTCCATTGCAACCTGTGCTACACGGGGATTTGGGTCGTTTAATCGCGGGATCAATAATTTAAAACACTCCGCTGGTTGTTGAAAATGAGGAAACCCCTCAGCGAGACGGCGAAGCCCAGACAAACGCTCTGACCAAGATGTACTTTGCAAGCACTCTTGAACTGAGGTCCACGTTTCCGCCGGATCTTCAACCCTGTCCTTAATTATTTCATCAGACTTCTTCGCAGGTGTGCTTTGGTTCTCCGGGATTTTTCTCACGGAAAGTGGCCTTGAGGTATCCAACAGCAAGGGCATCTCCTCCTCAGTTTCCTTAGGCACTATCATCACTGACGTACTCTTCCTCTTATTATTCTTATTCTTATTGTTGTTGTTATTATTGGCAGGCATTAGAATCGCTTGAGTGGCAGTTGCAGTATCGTTCTTTCTCCTTGAAGCACTGGGACTCACTTTGCGGTCCAGTGCCCGCTTCACAGATATTTCCAGCCCCTTGTAAAGTTCCTCCGCTGCCTCCGGTTCAACCGCATTAAAAGTCCAGAAACACAATCGGGCACATCGTCGCGTCTCGGCATCCGCGTCCGACAGGCACGCCCGCAGCACCCTGCAGATGTCATCTATGGAGTTTGACACCTGAACCTCCCTATCATCGTTCTGGCCTTGCTCAATGACAACCCGCAAGGCAGTCAAGGCATTTCTCCGCATTGCAGCGTGACGGGCAGTGCAACCACGGAGAAGTTCGGTAAAAGCTCCAGGGCCAAAACTATTTTTTCTCGCAAGTGTTTCTAATGTCTCTATGGCGTTTTGAAGTGAAATACGTTTGCTGCGCATTGATAGTTGTAACAAGGAAGGAATAAACCACTCACTCGCAACCCGCCAGAGTGAACGATTACTTGAATGGTTTGCAAAAGCGGTCACAACAGCACATGCCTCAGTACTCAAAACAGTCCGTACTTCCTCAATATGGCGTTGCAGCGGAACTTTCACATACATACTCATTAATGAAAGAAATGCATGGTGTGTTGATATGTCACTTCGAGCAATTTCACAAAGTTGTCTCAATGCCTCAAGACGCACCTCCCAGTTGTCTGTATTCGGGTGGTCCCTTCTGGAGCAACTAAGAACCTCATATATTTTTTGCAGTTCCACAGGAAGCTCATGGTCCTTCAAATGTGTTGTGAGCCTATTTTCAAAATTATTCAACTGCATAGTTAAACACTATTTATAACCCGTCACCACCTTCTTCTTTTTTATGATGTATATATGTAGGGATCTTTCAGCAGGGTCTAATAGATCTTTGATCAAAGATGATAAAAATCTGCCAAAGTAGATCTATTAACGACGCAGCTCCTTTCCAGGAATATTTTAGAAAAGGAAAAGAGAAAAAAAAAGAAGAAAGTAGAGAAAGAGGGGCTAGCAAACAAGAAGCTAGAAACAGTTAGACAATGCTTCACCTGGAGAGCCAAGAGTAGATTGAAAAAAAAAAAATAATAACAAAGTAAACACACAACCTTAAGTCCATTTACACGTAAAACACAGACATTTATATATGTCTATATATACTTCCTTATTGTTTTAAAGTGATAATAACTCTATTGCCGCTGCCCTTCCAATGGACATAGCTGTCGATACAGAACCGGCCCGTAGTACATCACCACCTCCATCGCTCCACATCTTCTCTGCCACTGCTGAACAGTCACCAATAAATATATTTTGAGTCCCTTCCACACGCAAACTTTCATCGTTTGCGAGTGATGCCGCACATGATCCGCTTCCGAATCCCAACCACATCGCATGTTGGCGAACGTATGCCTCCATATACGCGCGGCTTTCTGAGGTTTCCTTCACCCACAGTAATACTGCAGGTGCACCGGATCGTTGGCGCCCCGTAAGCTTCGACGATGGTGTTCGCATAAGCTGGACGTACTGAACAGCACGTTTATTGTCTCCAAGTAACGTTGCATCTACAGCTTCTTTTCCAGTAGAAAAGTACACAAGAGGAGGTTCTGCCACAATTTTGCGGCAGAGTTGAATCCCATCCATGAAGGCATCCACCAGTTTCGTTACCAGTGCGGGGGACATGTTTGATACACTGGAAGAAAGAACCTTCTGCGATTGATGGTGCAATGAAGAAGTCTTACTCATTCCGTTTTTCTCACTTGACGAATCTGTAAACAATTCAAAGGTCATTCCATCATCTACGCCCCGCAACGTCATAAACATTGTCAATCCCTCACGGAACATGCCAAGAGTACGATTCAACCCGAGGCGTTGATACAGTGCCGGATCACGACCCCCAAATGGCAACAAGAAAATAACAAGTTCCGCGCGTGGCCCAAGCGAGGGCACATCGACGGCAGCCAATGTATCACACACGGAGTTCAGGAATGGGCCGCGCTGTGCAACCCACCATGCCATGTGTGATTTAAAAGAACGAAGTCTATGGCGGTCATCTGAAAGTCCGGGAGAGGCCTGAAAAATGAGTGGGAGAGCAATAGAATCACGAACCATATACCGCGCTTGCAGCCGTGGAATGGATTGTCTAATAATCTGTGACGTCCCTATGATCCCAGCAGACAAAATAACACCTTTCCGAACACGGACTTGAAATTCCCGGGAGTTATTCAGTCTGCATCGAATGTTTTCCACAGCGCCCTCCTCATTTAATGAGAAGTCTACCACCTCACAGCCCTCTACAAGAGAGAACCTGGAGAATTCTTTTCGTAGCAAGTAGTGAGAAAGCGGAAGACGACATCCATTCTTATCAATGCGCAAAAGTCCAGGAAAAACGCTGTTGCGTGCACATGGTGCTGAAGAGGTGGCGAGGTGCTTGCTTTTCAAAACAGCAAACGAGGATTCTGCAAACCCCCATGACAAGGGATTCCGACTCACTACAAAACTATGTGGCACATCCACTTCTACCTCTTTTTCTTCTTCGGAGTTCAATACAGCTTTTACAGGAATGGGTTTAAAATACAGTGCCCAATCCATGACTGATGTGCCACCCACAGCACAGCCTCGTGGATAAGGCGTCAAAGAAGAAGTATCGTTATTGTCCTCATCACTTGTACAGCGACGGAAAGGGTGATGCAATTTCCACCGATAGTCCAGTTTGGATCCCACAAGTTCAACAGCATACGATAGTAAATTATGCGTGTACGTAAGATTAGCAAGTGCAGCAAGGGGACCTCCTACAGGGGATGGATCCACGCCGCGCTCAATGAGAAGCACGGATGTGTCTTTTCTCTCCCTAATTAAGTGTTGGCAGGCCGCCAGGCCGCCTGGCCCCGCACCCACCACTACAAAATCCACATGAATGTCCTGCAGCGGCCCCCGGAGTACGTTGTATGGTCTACAAGCGTAAGCGTAGTTGGATCGCAAACGCCAGAACCACCAGGCAGCAAGAGAAAGGAAAATAATAAACCATTCAAGAGGCATTTCTCCGGTAAATATTGCGTTGGTGCTCAAATATATTTATTTTTATGACTAGCACAGCAGACTCTACTAGAGAAGAAAAAAAATGAAGAAGAGAAAACACAAGGAAAAAAAAAAGTTTTTTTTTTTCTTTCCTGTCGATATGCAGAAATATCTCTCTGGTAAGACATGTATTGAGTTGCAATACAATATCATTTAATTTCAATTTCTTACTCCTACCACGCACAGACTCTTTTTTCTTACTATTTCATTCCTTGCCTGTTTGTCATTTGCACTTCATTTCATTTTTTTGTCACTTTATCTTGCTTTTTTGCACATATGGTTGCATCCCTGGCGAAGCCGGCCACTTCTACGTGGTGCCAGGGACCAGTGCCCTCTCCGAGGGGAAGCCAGGAGCCTGCGACCGTGCCTGGGGTGCGGTTAAAGGCTCTTGGTGTCGGCAGGCAGGTCTGGGGCAGCGCTGTGTTTGGGAGGCCTGGAACAAAACGAAGGTTAGAACTGCTCCACAGCTACACGTCCCTGCGTGTAGCGCCATCACTCGCACTAAGGATTCACTTTTGGAAGCTTCTCCAACTGTGCGGTGATGTGGAACTGAACCCGGGACCAATACTGCAGGGAACCCAGCTGAAATTTAGGTGGGCTCACGCAGGCGAAACGGATCCCGTTGGAGAAGTGGCTGAAAGAGGAGCGTGTTGCGTGGTCTGTTTTTACTACCCCTCCCCGGACGTCATAGCTTCGTCAACTCCTCTCGTCCTCGCAGGTTAGGGGCGGAGAAGGTGAATGGCCGTTTGCTGAGGAAGTGCAGCCATTCCTCGGAAGGTCACGGAACCAACGATATCTGAGCCCCTTTAAAGCTGCTCGGAGTTGTGGTTCGAAATCATTGTATGGAAGGATGGGATGAAGAAAAACAACCCTTATAGTTTGGTGGCGCTACATGCGTAGCGGCAGCATGGGTACGTTTGAAAAAAAAGAAAAAAGAAAAAAAAATATAGTTGCATTCACAAGTACATAAAATAACAACAAAGGTAGAGCTCATCTTCATTCTTATTTAGTATTGTCTTTGGAGTCATTCATTCGCTTTTTTTTCTTTCTATTATCACACAAAAAAATACGGAACTCGGTTCCTTTTGCTCCGGATTTTACAAAAGAAAAACAAGAAGAACAAAATCATTGCTTTCTTCCTATTCTGCTTGCGTTTCCTTTTCTAGTTATTTGCACTCTACTATCTTACCATCCCCTCCCCCATGCTTTAACTCACATGCATCTGCCCAGCGTGCAGATGGTCATGCCTTTTCAAATAGAGACAGTCGCCCTCTCCCTTTATACACGGGGATGCCGGTGCAAAACGCAAAGCGAGGTTCAGAGAGCGATGGAGGCGAAGGTGGAAGAAGAAAATAAGAAAAGAAACAAATACATAAATATGCAGAGATATAGAGGAGAGAAAACAAAAAAAAAATGGAGAGAAACGTAATAAATAAAACAAAATAAAAGAAAAGAAAAGAAAAAACAACGAAGCAACACGGTGGTGTGGCACGAAGTGGATATTTATACCTGCGTACATACAACATGTGCGGTGTAGTATCACTGTCACTATAACTACTGCATGCTTAATATTAAAAATAATACATGCACACGTCTGTGCATCTGCCCTGTGCGGAAGTGGGAAAGATACAGAGAAAAACGAGAGAAAATCCCAAAAAGAGGAGGTGAAGCATGAAGTCAATAGGGGATGCGCTCCCGCGCGCTGTGGATAAAAAGTTCCGAAACAATGATAGTTAAAAACAAAAGAACTCGTCCTTCATCTTTTTTTTTTGTTATTATTGAAAACTAGGAAAACAAGATTTGGTGGCGGTTACATCAGCAAATCCGTTACCCCTCATCCTTACCATCATTCCTTTCAGTATCCATTTCAAAGCATCGCTTCCGAATCACATCCTTTTTCAAGACACCATTTTCTTCATTTATTCTCTATCTATCTATCTCACACAGAGCCGCACATAAGCAGGTGAACATAAAACCCGTACAGAGATACATTTACATATTTATGTTTATTCAACCAAAAAAAAAAAAAAAACAATTCACAATATGTATATATGTACAGGTAGATATACCCCTTCAGAAGGAAAATAGAGCCATGCGCTTACACGCAGAGACATGCCGACATATGCATGAACGCGAACACCGAACGTTGTTTTTCCACTCGTTGTCGTTCTAATATTTCCGCTCAAATGACACAATCAAACTACCCATGATGAATTAAGAAAAAAAAGACGAAATAAAAGGAAGGCTGAAAAAAAAAACTCCACAACAGAAAAGAGACTAATATTAAGCGACCGTGAGGTGAGGGTATCAGCCACTTTTTGCTGACTCAACCTCGTCATTGGGACCAAAACTGTAACTTTCGAGTGTCTCTGAGTAGCCCTTGATGACCATACTTTTGTACAGCTCAGGGGGAAAGAAGTGGCGGCGGCTGAGCGTGATGCTGTGGAGGCGTCCGCCCTCCGTTTCCTTCGCGCAGGGATTGAGGCGGGAGAGAGTCTGACGGTGGCGGCTGAGCAGCTCGGAGGTGCTCATGCCGGGAACAATCGACATCTCACTGCACTGGTACGATGTGAGGTCGACCGAACTCAACTCAGCGTTGCCCTCCCCATCAGTCGGCGCCGAAAACGTGGGAACCTGGAAAACTGATTCGGGGTTGCTGTGAAGTTCCAACCGAGACATTTCTTTTTTTCTTTTTCCTTTTAGTGCGTTTTCTGTATACAAAATAACGAGACAAGATAACATCATAAAAAAAGGGGGGGGGGAAGGATTAGCGTTGGAGGATTAGTCACTCAATCAGGTAGTCAAATGGATTGAATTGGGAAAACAAAAAACAATGGAAACAAATAAAAAAACCTCACCAGCAAATCAAACAACCAAACGAGCAACACCTACCAAAGGGAAGAAAAAAGTTAGAAAGCATTCTTCACCCCCGCTTTAGACCCTTTTGCTTTTTCTCTGGAACACAAGCCCCGCACACTTCATACAGCAAGCACAAACAGAGTACATCCAAATGAAATGATTTTACCCATTCATGGCCATCAGTGTCTATTCAAACCCACTCGAAGTTTTTCAGACATTGTCTCAATCCTGTTGATGAAGCGGCGAAGCTTTGCTGCAAGAACAGAGGGTTGATCATCCATGACGTAATGTCCACATCCCCCGCCAAAAACCTCAAATTGGAATTTGCCTTGCATCTGAGCGACGGTAAGGGCGACATCAAGACGTTCCGTGTTGGCGAGGCAGAGAATCTTCGGGCACGGCAATCCCACAAAGGCATCGTCAAGTCCATTAAACCACTCCGACCACACAGCCGACATCGCCTCCAAGTTGGACTTCCACTCGTAATGATTGCCAACACGTTTTAGTAAAGGCGGTACAGTTAAATCAGCCCCTGCAGATGATTTCATGCCCCCACGTTGCAAAAACCAACGTTTTGCTTCCTCGACATCTGCAAATTCATGTGGACGGCTCTCAAGAAACCTATCCATATATTTTAATGACATCTTCGCCGTGCCTTCCACCACATCTAGAAGCACCACTCCCGCAACAATTGCCATCAAATCTTTGTTATTGCTCAGACCGTTCACTACCACAGACCCACCAAGTGAGTGGCCCATAACATAGAAGTGCGGTGTGTCGGGGAAGAGGGATGTCTTTACTGCAGTTAGAATAGCACGAAAGTCATCCACAAGTACCTGCAGCGTGAGATTCGCTTCTCCTCCGTTAAATGTTGAATCCCCATGACAGCGCAAGTCATACGCAACCATGCGAACCACACCTGCACATTCAGTGGGAGTCAAATCAACACCGTTATTTTCAGGGGGTTGTGGATGCACCAGAAAAGTAGAAAGCAAGAAATAACACGAAGAGCTCATTCCGGCTCCGTGCACACAAAAGATAACAGGAGGGGGTGAAACGCCCCGTTGAGTGTATTCCCTGTCGATGCCGCCAAAGACAACAACATGGAATTGATCCCCTGAAGGTAACGTAATGTCATGTGCCTCGTCTGGCACAACAATGTGTGATTCCATCTCTAAACTCCTATGGTATGTACGCACTTATATATATAAACTATGATAATACTAAAAATAAAAATAAAAGGCAGGGTGAGGCTTTACCACGAGTGCTACACGACTAAAGTACTATAGTAAGCGCAATGCACAGTTTAAAAGCAAACAAACAAATAAACCAAAACAAGTAAACAAGAAGTGCATCAATATATACCAAAAAAAAAAGAAAAGAAGAGAAATAGAAAAAAGAAAGTAAATAGAGGAGGAATCAAAAAATATATATATTATGCATACAAAAAGGTAAAGGGGATCGGAATTAAGACAGGAATTAGAAAATTCCTCTGGTTATTCCTAAATTATTGTGAAAAAGGAGAACACTAAGTGAAAAAGTACATCTTTGGAACAACTCCAGAGATACTGAGAAAAAAAAAAGATTTTCACTCCAATGAATTCAACAAACTTGAGTGATGACAAGAAGCAGCTTCTTTCTTTTCTTTCATAAGTCTTTCAAGTGCACGAATTTTCTTGAGACGCCCATTCGCTACTCTCTCCTTTACAGCTAGTAGCTTTGCACACTCCTGCTGCTCCAGACAGCGCAGGGCGTTTACCTCCTCCGTGCGCTGCCTTGTGGCTCGCAGCGTCTCCTGTGTGCACTGCAGGGTCTCCAAGATCGCCTCGGTATCCGCGCATTCACGACTGCGCCCCTCCCCGCACTGCAGCAGCAGCTCCAGCTCCAACGATTCCGTGAGCAGTCCCTCAAACCGCAGCGCCTCGCCGTCATTCGTCGTGTCTGTAGCCCGCAGCCTCTTTCTGGCGAGCGGGGCTGAGCCGGGCGGGGCCAGTGAGGAGAGAAGTTCTCTGCGGACCGCGTGCATCTCATCTCTGAACAGACTGTATTCCTCCATGTGTTGCTTTTGGATGTGCTGGAGAGCCCGGAGCTTCTCAAGAAACACAACTCCACCCCCTCGCTCACTCTCGGCCTCTCGACGCACCGCTGCTCGCACCTGCGCCATCTTCCATTGCGACGGCACCGGATCCACGTACGGAAGAATCATCGGTTCCGACATGCGCTATAACTCCTCCTTCCTGTGATTAATGTGAATGGCACACACACACACACACACACACACACAAGGAAAAAGAGAGAGATAAAGAGAGACGACAAAAACAAAAAGAAATAAAATGCAAAAATAAAGTACACAAAGTCACACACACACACACACACACGCACGCGCTACGTTTTTTTTGTTTTCTTTCGGTACATCCCCTTGAGAGATTTTTCTTCTACATCATTCGCTTCCACGGGCACTGCATCGACCAGCACAAAAAAAAAGAAATAGAAACAGAAAAATCAATATTTCTATAATTTGCTCTATATCTCCTCTTCAGCTTTTCTTCCCCTACACCTCCCTCACATTTCTGTACAGCTCTGGTTTATTCTCGGAATCCCTGGCATCCCTTATCCGTTTCGCAGCCTGACGTTTCATAAATGCCAACTGGTTCTGGAAGACCCGCTCAACAAGAGAGGCCGTGGTGAGATTACAGCCGGAATCCACTTCATAAAAGCATCCCATTTTCTTCGGCACCGCATACGAATCATAACCGTCTCCATACTCGTATGCATCACACGTCTTTCCCCCAACGACGACAGTGATGCCGAGGCTCTTTATCACACCCTCCGTAACTTCATACGGGGCACCAAGAACAACTTCATCCACGTACTTGCATGATAATACACCGAGAACACGTTCATTAAGACTCATAATTGGAAAGTGGTTCCCCTTTGCTTTACGGATGACATTATCTTCGTGAATACCAGCGATGAGGTAATCACCCAATTTACGTGCCTTTTGCAATACACGAATATGACCATAATGAAACAGGTCAAAGCTACCATCCACGTAAACGATTCGATCACCGGGGTTTGGACTACGATTATTACTAAACTGTGCGATTTTTCGGGATGTTGTCAAGTAATGAAAGGCACTATGACTTGTAGCTTTTTCATCGGCCAAAAGTTTTTCTTCGGCTTCAGTTAAAACGTGATTGCGATTACAAAGCAGCATTCTTCCCACAAGGTCGGTTGTAGAAATACTCTCTGTTCTCTTCACCACTTTGAATTTGCTGGCATCGATGATCTCCTGATAAGAGTTATGGCCATTCAAATCAACAGAAATGTCATCGCCGTGCACAACATAGTCCACTTCAAAGCGCTTCATATCGGCAAGTCGTGTAACATAAGGGTAGTCCTCTACAACAAATGTAACCCACTTGCATGCACGGAGAGCTTCATAACGCTCCTCTTCATGCATAATTGGTGGTCCCTTGTAGCGTTTAATCTCCTCGTCCGAGTGGCACCCAACAAACAACTCATCTCCGAAGGATGCTGCCTGACGAAGAGCGTTGGCGTGGCCAAAGTGAAGCATGTCAAAGCAGCCATCAACCCAAATACGCACAGTGCCGGGTTTCTTGGGCGGAACAGGGGAAGTGGAGTAGAGCGCGTAGGCGTTGTTTGGATCGTCCGCGTTAAGGTGTACCTTCCCGTGAGTCATCTTTCCACGGGTGCCGTGGACAATGTGCAGAGATCCCCAACGCAACGAAGAAATAAAGCGGCGCCACAGGGCTTCAAGGCTGCAAGGAATTCTCAATGAATAGTTCTGTCCCTTTCCCCTTTTTTTTCGTTTAATCTATTGCAGGTAGATGAGAATAATTACCTTAATTATGTATTATATATTTATATACTTATATTTATTTATTGTTTCGTTTTGTTTTTCACACTTCCCTCTATTTAATTTCTATTTTATTGCGTTTGACTTTGCTTTGTTCTGTCAGATTAAGAAAAATCAAACCTTCACAGCAAAGCTGGAAAGTGCCACACGCAGGGACGAAAAGCGGGAACAGAGAAAAAAAAACTAAGAAAGAAGGAAAGAAAAAGTGCAATTATTAATGTATTGTTTCAAAGGTCCGTGCTGACCACACACACACACACAGTCGCTCTCTCTCCTCAGGAGAGCACGCTGCACGCAAAACAAACGACGAAGGGTGGAATGATGCCATTCATCTCGGCTTGATTTCATAAACGAAAAGGAAAAAAAAAAGGTGTATGCTGCACAGAGAAGAAAAACAAACGCTTACGCAACGACGGCGCGCTTCGTGTTCTTCTTGACAAACACGACGCGGTCCTTGCGCGGGGCCTTGGCGCGGCGGTGCAGCAGCGGGAACGCGAGGTCGTTGCCGTGGTACTGCGAGATGCTGAGGCGCTTCACCTCGTGGTTCGCGATGCTCTTCACGCCGAGCACCTCGATGTTGTGGTACCGCGCGCGGTGGCGGGAGGCGAGGTCGTGGTAGGCCTGGCTCACCGCGCCGGCCTTGCACACGTCGCGGAACTCCTTCACCATGTGCGTGTAGCCGCAGCGCTGGCTGTAGTACGCGATGTCGACGCTGTAGTTGCGGGCGGCGAGCTTGCGGTCCTTCACGACCTTGCAGGAGAGCACGTCGCCGTGCGTGGACTTCACCTTGTTCTTCTCCCGCATCATGCGCCAGAAGCGGCTCTTCGCGACGACAAAGTTGGGGGCGAAGACCTCGAACTTGTAGACGGTCGGCTCGGGGTTCTTCTCAGACGGGGTTTCGCGGCCCACGACGCAGTAGTGACGAAGATGCGGCTTCACCATCGCTGAACTTCTCCTCTAAACTACACGCCGGAAACAGCACGGAAGGAAGAAAAAGAGCAACAAAAATAATAACCACCGAAGGAAAAGGACACCAAAACATCAAATGGAAAAGAAAAAAAATAGTCAAGTGGAGATGTGGAAAGAGGAACGTCCCTCATAATAATGATAGTAATAATAATAAAAATAAGCCAGCACTACTATATCCTTCTTCGTTCTTCGGGTCGTATCTTGAACTCCCTGTCTTTCATATAAATAAGTGGTAGCAGATACTGGAAAAAATAATAATTAATAATAGTAAATGTGTACGTATATGTATAGAAAAAGAAAAAAAAAGGAATTTACTCAAAGTTCAACTTTCGTCAGTGTGGGAATCCGTCATCCTACCTATCCCCTCGTATCTTCTTCCCTCTTCCCTTCCTTTTTTTATGTGTATGCATGCATACGTGTGCATCTTTCCTATCATTACCACGATTGTTCCCTTCTTTTTGACTTTTCTTTTTTTTTTTCTTGCTTAGTCTGTTTCTTTTCTGCCACACTCCAATAGTCCTTGTTTGGGTAGAGCAGGAAGGAAAAAAGCCCAATAACCTTATTTCTCTTCTGCTTCGCTGCCTCTCTTTCATGCTCCTTTGGACCTTCAGAGATTCTTTTTGGTTTAATTTTTCCTTGTTCTTTCCGAGTGTTTACTCCCTTTGATATATATATATATATATATATATATATATATATATATATTCCTCTTTTCTTTTTCTCCCTACTCAAAGATTAGAAACGCATCAGTTTGGATTTCTTGATAAAGCGCAGGTCAACCTTGTGGCCAAAGAGCTCATGGATACTTGAAAGACCGTACTTTATCATCGTTGGCCGTTCAAGCGACAGTCCCCACGCCATCACTGTCACGTCCTCGTCGAAGCCGAGCGGGATGAGCATCTCGGGGCGGAACAGGCCACTGTTCCCCACCTCAATCCACCGACTCAGCTGGTTGTGCCAGCCGAAGATTTCCATCGACGGCTCCGTGTAGGGATTGAAGACGGGTTTGAAGCGCAACTTCTCCACCCCAATGCGGCTAAAGAAGAGCTGGAATGTGTGCATCATATTCGATAGAGAGATATTACGGTCAATGACACATCCCTCAATTTGGTGGAACTCACACAGATGTGTGCGGTCCATCTCCTCATTACGGAAGACACGGTCAATACTGTAGTAGCGGCCAGGACGAAAATCCCGACGTCCGTCCGGAAGCAACGGGGATACTTTTGCAAGGTGATGAAGCCAATAGCCGGAGCAGCCAGTGGTGTGCGTACGCAATACGTTACGCACCGCCTCTTCTCTCTTCCATGAATACTTAAATTTGTCTTCATGCATTTCACGCACCCGATCCACAAGCTCATCATTCTTTAACGTACAGGTTGATGGCTTTGAAACAAAAAATGTGTCCTGCACATCGCGGGCGGGGTGGTTCTGTGCAATAAAGAGTGCATCAAAGTTCCAGAAGGAAGACTCCACCCAATGATCCGTTTCCATCTCTTGAAAGCCGAGTTCCATAAAAATTTCACGGAACTCTTGACGCACCTTAAGAAGAGGATGCAGTTGTCCACAACTTACCTCACGACCCGCAGCATCCAGGTTGTACTCCTTAAACTCAGTCGTCTTCCACGAACCATCTTGCAGCATTTCTTTTGTAAGGTCTCCGACAGCCTTCGCTCGACGTTTCGGGGCATAGCTTGGACCTTTGGCTACGCAGAACACTTTAACATTGTCAAGCGTCGCCAGTTTTCGCTTTTTAAGAGTCTCCGCATCCTTTGGGTCAACGTACTCACCCTGCAAAGCCCGAGTGAGGGCGAGCCGTGTGCCATCGTGAAATGTTGTGATTGAGGGAGAACGATTAACAATAACTTTACCTTCGTTTTTGGTCAAGGCGAATATTTTCGCCTTCATGCCATTCGCTAGCGCCACAGAAGTTGCATCTTTCCCTAACTTTGCTGCAATGTCTTCTTGGCTCATCTCCCCACCCTCCAGCAATCCCCAGACAAGGAACTCGGGGCTGCCGCTTTCACAAATTTTCATGGCCTCATTTGTCAACTTCCATGTTGGTTTCGCTTTCATTTCACTCACAACATAACCATCCGATTCCAATGACTTGATAGCACCCACAACATCTTGATGATCGACCTTCAGTGTCTCCGCTAACTTATCGGAGTGAAGAGTGTCAGTGGACGACAAAGCCTGAAGAATAAACGCCTCTACGGTGCTCATTACAATTGTGACCTATACTTAAGTTATCACCTAATATATATATATATATATATATATATATTGTTGAGATAATACAGCTCACAGAATGCAGCAAGGAAAAAAAGAGAAGGAAAGGAAGTGTATACACGTCGAGAAGAATAGAGAACCACGTGTGCACGACATAATGCACATGTAACAAATATAATGGGAATAATTATCAAAGAGAAGAAGAAAGAGAAAAGAGTATCACATGCTGAAAGGAAAGAAACGGTGCACACAACTCTCCCACGATATATCCATTTGGAGATCAAAAAGCAAAAGAAAGAAAGAGAAAATTAAGGCACTATCGATGTTTTTTTGCTTTCCAAGGAAGAAAGCGGTACCTCGTCATAGTCATCATCAAAAAACTCCCGTGCAGTATATCTTGCGGTCGCAGTAATGTCATGATCACGCTTCGTTTTCTTTGCAGCTTTGACTTCAACACCCCCGGCAAATATCTGCACCTGTTTCGCTGTTGTTGTTGTTGTTGTTGGTGGTGGTGATGACTCCTCGTCTTCATTGAATACGGACACAGGTCGCAGCCATGGTGGGAGTTGCCCACGTTTCACAACCTTCATAAAACTTTCCATGTATTTTTCAGCGTCCAATTTATTCTGATCAACACGTTTCACTCTAATAGTTGTCGTATTTCGATGCACAAGACGAAATTGATCAAGTACGGTTGCTCTATGCTTAGATCGGTAGTCATACTCCTCTTTGGTCATCACTTCATCTGGATCCACCACAAAAGAAGAATCATTCACACATACAAATGGGTGAGAATAGAGGAACCTAAAAAAAAGTCCTTGTTGCACAAGAAACGGATCGCGTGTCAATGGATAGTCTGAGCTCTCACTACCAGGTACCTTAGATGAGATACCTTTAGCTGAATCTTCCGTCTGACGACTGCCAATATTACTATTATTAATTGTTGTATTGGTCGAGGTGGAGCATTGTTGAACAGGGCCGAAATAGAGCAACGATTGGCCATTTGCCAATTTATCATTGTAACGAGTATAAATGGCACGCAATACATCAGCCAAAATATCTGCCTGGCAAAGGGGGCAACGTGAAATGGTGCATCGCAAGTCCTTCAAAGCCATCCAATAGTGACAAGAAACACAGCAAATTCCTCGTCGAGAATCTGCACGTCGAAGTGTTGGTGACACGTTCAGAGACATGCGTTCGTCATTAACGTGGTCAGTGGCCACAGGCTGGGGAACAGGTAACTGACAAAGCGCCAATAATATATGACTAACATGGGCGAAAGCAAACGGCAGCAGGGTGGCATAGTTGATATAGTAATGAAGTGCATTCTCTTCTGTCAACTCTTGGCCGCCGCGGCTCCTGCTGTTACTTTTCGCACTCTGCTCCCCGCCTGCGCCATCCTGATGAAGGTCCATCGATGTGCAGTATCCCTCCCTGGGGATTCCCTCAATGCCGATCAGCACACGATCGGGTGGAAGCCCCAAATAGGCGCTGAGCTCACGCACGGTTGCCCCGTTGGCCTTAAACGTCAAGCACAGAGCGTCTGCCACGATGATGGAAAGCGGGCTGTAGTGGCCCATGCGCATGTACAGCCGCAGAATCAAAACAGCGCGCTGAGCACCCGCTCCCGGAAGGGACGGCTCCCAGGGATCCATACACCAACACCACGAACTACTACTACTACGAGCAAAAAAAAAAAAAACTTTTCCAAACCAACACACACAACAAACACTTGAATTACCCGTTTCCCCCTCAGACATTCCCAGAGAGCAAACAAATAAACAACAAAAAAAAAAAGAAAAAAAAGGAGAAGGAGAAAGGAGCTCAAAAAAGGAAAAAAATGAGAACATAATAAGAATTAATATCATCAAGAAGAAAAAAAAGAATTCCACGTTGCCTTTAGCCAGCTTAAAACCACCATGCAGATGATTCACAAGCTTCCCTAGCAGAATTCATGGAAAGAAGGAGAAAAAATTGGGACAAATAAAAATTAAAATAATGAATCACTTTTATGTATATATATATATATATATATATACATGAAATACCTTATTCATTTATTAGTGAAAAAAAAAGAATTCATGTGATGTAAATTCAGCATACATAAAAAAAGTGGGAAAGGGGGAGAAAAGAGAAAAAGTTAAAAAAAGAAAGACAACATCACTGTTCTTCTACAGGCCCACTCTCTTCAACAGCTTCTTCATTACCCTCTTGGGCAGCGTTACCGTTTTCTTCTTCACCGCCACTACGTAGACCTGGAGGGAAGTGAGAAAAGGTAACACGCAGAAAGCGCTCCTTAAGTTGCTGAGAGTGAACCGCAATAAGAGCCTTAACTGCGGCCTCTACGTCCTTCAAGCTAACAATGGCAACGGAAGGATTCTTGCGGTAGTATCCGTCCAATTCAAATTCAGCCTTGGAGAAGACCTCCTTAATATCCTCATCCTTGACGGCTTCTGTAAGGTTGGAGATGAAAAGGTTTTTGCATGGGCGGACACGTCCGGTGGGATTAAAGGGCGCAGTGGGCTTTGTTCGGTGATGATATCCACTTGAAAACAGCACCGCGTGTGTAGCAGGGTCTGTTGCCGGTCCACTGTTCCACTCCGTTCGGCCACCGCGTTCTACATATCCAGCGAAATGCTTTAGTGAAAGAGTAGCGCCATGAAATGGACACCCTTGAAGATACTGAACCGCAAGACGAGCGTCGTGGACATGTTGGAAATGTGCCACAACCGTAGTCTTAGAGCTGAATTGTCGCTTGAGTGAATTTACATTACCATACACCTCAAGAAGAACCCACAAGTCATGAAGCGCGACTGTGTCCGGTACACTGCTAACAATAACCACAGCATCGGCAGGAGCTTGGGCATACGCAGCGGAGGTAGCAGCGTATGGAGGATGCATCATTGGCCCATTGGCTGCATAATGGGGTCCATAGCGTCCCATTGGACCACCACCAATGCCGCGGCCACGCCCACGCCCGCCCATTCCACCTCTCGGCATTACTGAGCCGGGCATGGCCCCGTAATTTGTATGGCCAAACGGCATGTGAGCTGGTTGATGTGGTTGCTGCTGTGGTGGTGGCTGCTGTTGAAGCAGTGGCTGTGACGGGGTTTGTTGTTGTGGGTATGGCATCGGAGAAGGAGTATAAACCCCCATCGCAGGAGCAGGGCCGCCAGAACGCTCAAGGGTCAAGGACATGAAACAGCAATCCGGATAGATGGAATTTTTGTTTAGTTGTTGTATTACTTGACGCGCCGTGTTAACATCCGCATAATCTACCCAACCTGATGTGGTGAGAGCTGAAGGACCACAGACAATATTCAATGGTGGTGCCACCATACCAAACACCTGTGCCAGTACATCTTTGGTTACAGGGTACGTACATTTTTCCACAACCACCGAAATTCGTGCCGTTCCAAGATGTGGTGCCATCATCGCTTGGGATCCGCCACCAGCACCATACGAAGCTGGCTCCACAGTCACAGATTGGCCAAAAAGACTGATGCATCCGTGATGGAGAAGTGTTCGGGCCTCTTGCGGACTGCGCATGGTCACAGTTGCCTGACACAGATGAGGAACAATTGAGGTACTTATAGCTGTGCCATACATGAGCAGTGCACGACGAAGATCATCTTCCTGGCAGTGTGGAGGTATATTTCGTAAAAGCACAGAGGTCATTTCCAGTCCTGATTTATTATTATTATATATATTTTTAATGTATTCTCTCACTGTGTGTAAAGGACGTAGGATCTGTTCGTCTTATTCTTTCGGCCTTCCGTTAGAATCAGTATGATCTTCGTTTTCCACTAACCTATTCCCTTTTTCCCCTCCTCTTCAGGCACACAACGGCAGGTGGCAAACAGATGACGGTGGAAAAGACTTGCACAGATATATAAGAAAATGGCAAGATCCCCCGGCTAAGCTGATATTACCTCTGTTCTTTTTTCTTTTTGTTATTTTCAATTATAATTCGATTTCTTATTCTCTGATATTGTCTCCTCCCTTGCCGCGTTCCTTCTTCCCACTAATGCGGTGAAAAGGAAGGATTAAATATGGGTGTATATAACGATGCTCCAATACGTTTCTCGGGTTCCTCTATTTCCACTCAGCGAATTCCTTTCACTTGAGTTCTCTGTTTTTTTATTCCTTTGTTTTTTTTCTGTTTGTATTTTATTCACTATTTCTTCAAAAGCAACTCCTCCTTTCTTTTTCTTCCTTTTTTAATTTTTTAAAATTTTTTGTTGTTTTACTTACCTTGCTGCTATTCCTTCTCCACTATTCACGATCTTCTTCTTCCTGATGCTCAAAACCTAACAACACACGGCGTCAAAAAAAAAGAAAAGGGATGAGTGTAAAACGCAAAAGAAGAAAAGGTAAAAAAAATAAATAAACAAACAGAAGAAAAAAAAGAACTTTTGAGCTTGCAGTGTCATGTTGTTGGGGGTCAGTGCCCGCTGAGCCCATCCCTGCAGGCGTGGCCGCAGAGGGAACGGGGAGAGGGAGAGAAATAACTCTTTACCTCCCCACACATCCGGTGGGTCATCGTTGAGACGGCGTGGCCACCCTAAAGCATGAATACTCTACTAGAGAAATAAAGAAAAACAGTTTGAGTGGGAAGGTGTGTAGCTTACTCAACTGCTGCAGTAAACAATCTTGGTCACTGAAAACAGCATAGCAAAGAAAGAAGTGTGCCGGTACAGCAGCAGTGTCAGCTATCCATCTCTTCACCTAAACATCACACCTTTGCAGTAAAGGGCTTTAAAAATATATATTCTATTCCATAACACTCACGAGCATTTCTTCAGTTTGCCGCGCAAAAACAAATTGGAAGAGAAGAATCACATATGTGAGAGAAGAAACAGAAACAGTGGGGTATTGACAATCACAGCAGAATCACAAATATCAATGGTGTCAGTAAAGACCACGGACGTCTATACTTTCCTTATATGTAAAATAGGTAATATATGGTGCATAACAGCCAACGGCGCCATGCAACGAGGGTTGTCATAGGGTGTATAGCACACCACAGAGTAAAAATCATGCGCGCATCAATGTTTTGGCATGAAGCCAATTCCAGTTTTATCGAAACTATCATCAGGAATAAAAAATAAAAAAAAGAATAACACTTTTTAAAATGATTTGACGCCGAACTTCTCATATTTTTTTTGTCTAATAATGAAATGCGAAGAAACAATTTTAAAAAAGTACGACTCGGTGAACCATTGCTGTACTACAAATGTCGCATGCTGACTTTTTCATCTTTCTTTTCTTTTTTTTCTTTGCGATAAGGAGCAAAATAAAAACATACCCCAGTTGAAAAATCACTTGGTACCTACCACATGTATACATATATCCTTCCAGTACAAATTTCCATCATTCCAGTCAGAGAAAGCTTAGAAGACGCAAGAACATAACCCGTCCTCCTTGTGAGGAAGTGACAAACAACGTTACGGAACTATACATGGCTCATAATATATCACTCACGGCAATGACAAAAGGAAAGAGAAGTCAAAAATGCATGACCAACTCAGACCAATAGTCGATGGACGCCAAGAAAGAAACTCCACAAATAACAAAGGAAAATAATCACAAAGAAGAGAATAGTAACATGTAATTCCAAACGAAACAAAAAAAAGGAAAAAGAAAAAGACAATGGAAATAAATTAAGCAGAAAAGAGCATGGACAGAGAAATATTGGGCAAGGAAGGACAAGAATACATTCACAGAAAAAAAAGAGAGAGACTGAATTAAGGAAATCCCTCATGGATACCATTAATAACGGAAGGAAGCATCTCCTGTAGATATAAAGCACAAGAACAACAAATAAAAACAAAAACACGGCGTTTAATACAGCCCACTACATGATCAACAACGCAAACAATTATTCCCCATACAAAATTAGAGGAATAGCTGCTTGTGTTGTCCATTACGTTCTCTTCATTCTTTTACTTTATTTTATTAATACCTTCTTTTCCCACATTTTCTTTTCGCTGTTATTCTTCTCTAAATTCATTACGTTCATTTTCCTTTCTTTTCTGTCATCTTCAGACTGTACAAGACAGGTATTTAATCACGTCAAACACATAATATGCGCAGTTGCCCATACGTTGTAGAATCACGATGCGTGTCCTTTTCCAGTTTTGTTTCTCTGCCGTCTTGTCCGTTTGCTATTTTCTCGACGAGGTCTCGTTGTTGTGAGTTCAGGCATTCAAATCAGAGTCCTCATGTCAGTGACCAGAATACACCTATGCACTAGTCGTGTCAATTGTCAATTGTATTCTCACCTCCATTCTGGTGATTTTGGTTTTCGTCATTTTCCTTTGGCCCTTCAATAAAAAGGACATTTGATCGTTCCTCCCCACATACGTTGTTGTGGCACTTTACAAGGAGTGTCACAGCTGTGGCTGTGTCTGCCATGTATACAGTAAACGCTCCTTCCTCATCTTTGATGATGCGATCGGGAAAAAACCTTTCAGTCGTAAAGTACGTCATCACATCCGCCTCCGAGTACCCGGCGCATCCCGTTACCTTAAGTACATTAGAAGGATTACATTTACTACGCTGACCAGGGCTGCGGTGGCGCGCGGTTGTGAAATCATACTGAATGGTTAAAGGGTCCAATGGGTCACCGTCATCGGTACATGGTGTCCGCTCATTGTAAGTAGGAAAGCGCTTTGCACTCACCGTTCCTCCCGCAAAAGGAACCTTACGGACGTGCTGAACAACATTGTCAGCCTCAGGAACAGAAGCCATTTTGACGGTCAGAATCTCCTTCTTGTTGTGGTTCCGACGAATCGTTACAACACCCCCAAAAGCCTCAAGAAAAACAAAGATTGTCTGCAGTGGCTCCGTCTCTGGCACCACCGTCACACTCAAGAACACGGTGGGGGCATTCTGCATGGACTTCGAGGGCAAACAGTTTGCCATCATTCCGCCCGCCATGGGCATCATGTGCGGCATCATCTGGAAACCCATCTGCGAGTATCCCATCATCATTGGGTCAAACCCCATTCCCGCCCCGCCCCTCGCCGCCCCGCGGCCGCGACCGCGGCCTCCCCGCGGCTGGTCGAACCCCCCTCTTGGGTGCGCCAGCTGCAGCTGCGGGGCTTGAATCGTCTGCGGCGTTGGCTGCGGTCGCGGCTGCACGTAAACAGTCGGCTGCGGGCCCCCGACCTGCGGGTACATCACACTCGGCTGTGGCTGTGGGGGCGGGGGCGGGTGCACGTTAGCGTACGCCGCCGCCGGGGAGGCGTAAACTGCCGTTTGCGGTGCAGGCAGTACAGGCGCAGGCTCCCACGTGGCGTAACTCATCACCATTTTATTGCCATCGTTGAATATATTGCGATTATTGAGCTGCTCCATTACACGCTGCGTCGCATACACGTCACTGAACTGAGCCATGACGAGAGTTTCATTCGGATTCGATGAAGGAAGAATACGTAACTGCTGAGGATTGGTCGAGATGCTTCCAAACACACGATACATCATGTCCTCCGTCACGGGCTGTCGGATATCACTTATCTGCACACATAAAGTATCCGTGACTGTGTTGCTTCCCATGAAGGAGTGTTGACCTCTTCCGCGATAGCCAAAATTTCCCCCGCGACCGTTCCCACGGCCCCCACGCACACCATATCCAAGTTGCATCTCCGTTGATTTTGGAAATTAATTTAAGAGAAACAAAACAAAAAAACGAGAACTTTTTTCCCTTAAGAAAAAAGAAATAGTACAATCTCCCCAAAATAACAAAGTCAATGTATGCATTAAGGAAAAGACACAGGAATAAATGGGAGAAAAAGTAGGGATAATAAATGGGGTAAAATAAAACAAAAAGTTCGCAACGTAAGACCAGAAATGGCATGTAAGAAGATTGGCCAAAAAGAGAAGCACCGCCAAACACTTCGGATTGGGAGAGTCAAAGTGAGGGAAAAATCAGAAAACGAAGAACACACACACACACACACACACAATATGGAATTCATTACAAGGATATGTATGTGTACATTGTTACCTCCTTGGTGATGCCGACCTCCTCACCGCCGTGCCAAGGTCCACTGCCCCGTTTATTCAGTGGAAGCCAAGCGCCTGCACTCTACTTCGACAGAGGTAGAGGAGAGGCACGCTACGGCTACGGCATTACAAAGCACGAGAACAAGCCGCGTCTAGCTTGGACAAAGTTTTATCCTTGTCGGCCCAGGGGCACGCGCAAACGTGCCGTCGGCAGTATCACCCGCACAGTGTTGCTGTTGAGTGGAGACGTGGAAGTAAATCCGGACCCGACGTTGCGCGGGATGCAATGGAATTCGGCTGGGTTGACTCAAGCCAGGCGATTGGCTCTCTGCAAACTTCTCCGCGATGAGAGTGTGGTCCTCGGTATTCTCAGTGAGAGAAGAATGTCTGAGCTCGATGTGCGTAGTTTTGCCATCTGTTCCGGACTCCCGTGGGTCAACCGACAGCGGCAGAATACTATCCCAACCCTGAGTTTACGGAACACCGCATAGTAACACAGCCAGAAGCAACCACAACAACTCAGACCGTCTCTGCCCACTGTAAGCGCAAACGATCCCTCTCACCGCGAAGAACTTCTTAGAGTTAATTGTGAAGCTCGGGAAGACTTAATCGAGGGAGTCACAAAGTTCCCCGGAGTGCTCCGGGTATATAGAAGACATCTCATTTTTAGGTATTTAAACATGTCATTACCCAATGGAACACACTGTGCGCTACGATAGTGACTATGGCCGTGCCGCTTCGTCTTCGGAGGAAGGAATGCACCAAGCAAAAAATATATACATAGATGTATATACAGATGTTTCTGTGGGTTTCTGCAGGGAGCACATCAGGTGTGCATGAACAATAAAGAAGAGTGACGAGAAAAAAGAAACCCACCCAAAAAAAAAAAAAAAAAACTGCCAAACTACACGCTTTGGATATTCAAACGCTAAGACGCCTGTAGCACAAAGAGAATCACAAACGTTGGATGCAGAAAAAGGAATCACCAGCAAACAATGACCGCAAGATCTACAAATCCCGTGGACAGTCGATTCATGGGATAAAGCTCTAACGTATGGTTTGCTCACCGCAACAATGCCACCTCTTTTCGTGCCATTCACGTAGCAAACACGAGGGAAAGAAGAAAAAAGCGAAAAAAAAGAAGCAAAGAAGCACAAACAAGAACTCTTTCCTCCATCCTCTCTTCAACACACACACTCACTCACAGATATACATATATACATATATATATATATATATATATATATATATATATATATATATGTATCGCCCAACGGAGAGAAAAAAAGTACCATACAAAAAGAAATGCAAAGAAAATTTCCTATCATCTCGTCTACCACATGTGACACAAAATTACCGCAGGCACCACCACTAAGACAGATCAGTACATATGTATATACCCACCCTGTTTGACGCATACATACAGACCCACAGAGCTGGAAAAACACACTCACCCAGTCAGGGATACCATTCATGCTACGCTACCCAACAATGTATCACCCACAGCCTGAACAAATTAAAAATAAAAACAACTGAAAGTATCATATATCCAAAAAGAAAAAAGGATCTTTTCATCACCACAAGGATGCTCACTCTCCGCGTGGGTTATATTATCGAAGTACTGAAAACCCTCACCCGCCCACGCAAGGGACTTGACAAGAAGAAAATCGCGATCGAATCTCTGCATAGTATTCGTAAAACTGCGCTGGTTCTACCCAAGTAGCCCATTGAATTGTTTTGAGAAATTCAAGTTCCAGACCATTCAATTCCACCGTACTAATGCCCCCAAGACTCGCATAGTATGCATTGGTGTAGTAAGTATCATCCCTAAGCTTCGCACTCACTACTACAGCAGTTATCATAAGTCGGTGAACATTCCGAAATGTCAATAGTGAATTCGTCGCAGACAAATACCGATCAATGTAGATAATGCTCAATAAAAAGCACTCAGGAGAACAGGATGAATATTTCGCAATACGGTTGACATAATCAACCACAGATATCTGCGGAATTCGGCTGCTATGAAACCGGGTATCGCACCCACCCATCGCAGAACGTTCCTGACTACAACGCTCCTGAAGTACCATGGATGCTAGACTGGCCAACTCGTGCATGCTGGGATGCTGAAAGGCCTGCTTTTGCACTGTCGATACATGCATGAGGGTATTCTCGAGCCCTCACACGACTTCCCTTTCCTTTTTTTACTCTTTGTTTTGTTGCAACTAAATAAATATATAAATCTAGCTTCGTTTTTTGATGGCTACAAACGACACAAAAGTCAACACCACCAGAAAACACAGCTATGGTAATTGACAAATAATTTTATACGAAGATACACAGACGCACGCACACGCAAAAAACAAAAACAAAAAAGGTTTATTTCTATGCTCGGTCGAGTGCCTTGGACAAAGTGGGAAGTTGGACTTGGAAGGGTGCGGGCAGGTCCCACAATATCTCCGGCAGCTTGTTGATAGGAAAGCGCTGCTAAGAAAGAAGAAAAGTGGAGGGGGGAAACAGAAAGAGGCAATCATGATAGGAAAAACAAGCAGAAGATGCGCAGATGCATCAATACGTGAGAAAAAAATCACTGAAGGTCTCATTTCCACAAGCCTCCCAAGAAAAGGGGAGAAAACCACAGGGTACTCAAAAATGGGAAAATGGAAAAGAACAAGAAAGGAAAGAAAAGCGAGGAAAAGACATAACAACCCAACACACTGATTGGGTACAAAAAACGAAAACAAAGAAAAGGATTTTACAACGCACAAAGGGGGGGGGGCAAATTGTATTGAGAAAGCAAAACAACAAAAGAAAAAAAAGATATATCCAGTACTTTCATCATTCATACATAGCAAAAAGAAGCAATAGAACACATGCGACACGACCGAGAAAAAAAAAACACCAAACAAACAAAAACTGGTATGCAATAAACACAAGCCCACATTTCTTTTCTTTTCTTTTCCTTTTTTCTTTAAATCACAAAACGAACGCAAAGGAGAGAAGGCCGAACGCAGAGGGACGCATTGCAGGGTTGGGATGACAACATGCACGTAAAAAAAGACTTACCTCAGACTCAAGAAACTCAGGAATCTCCGGTTCCAAATAGCCGCGGGCAAGACTTTGCACAAAAAGATGATCACGGTTAAAAAGAGCCTGCAACGACGTCGCGTCACTACCCTCTGGGGCTTTACTAGTCCACCGCCACGGAAGTCGCCCAAGCAACAGTTCCAGCAGTGAAATTCCTAAAGAAAAAATGTCTGACTGTGGTGTACATCGACCGCCTGCCGCCACCTCAGGAGCCATGTAGAGTGCTGTGCCACGCAGCACCAAATCATCCTCCATTGTTCGTGCCATTTCTGTCGCTTCGGAAATTGTTGAACCAAAGTCTGACAGTTTGCAAACACCATCCATGCCTAGAAGAACATTATGCGGTTTTACATCGCAATGCACAATTCCAAGAGTATGCAAGTAATTAAGGCCATTTAATATGTCCACTGTGAACCGGCGAGCCACCAAAGAACTCACCCGTCCAAAACTTTTGATCACTGTATGCAATGAACCACCCGGCACATATTCCATAATAATGGCAAGATGAGACTGAACCACACTGCACGACACATACTGAACAATGTTAGGGTGACAAAGCTTTGAGGCGACATTCATCTCAGCCTCAAGATTTTCTTGCATAATGTCCCGACGTCGACGTGGAATACATTTAATGGCTACCTGTACACCATCCTCCGAGATTCCCAAAAACACAGTACTAAAGGCACCTTCGCTAATCTTTTCAAGGGAAAGAGTCCATACTTTATGGTTCATGTCTGTTAGAACATGCGGCATATCATCCGTGCCACAATAACCTCCTTCACACGTCTGAACATCAGTATTTGTTTCTGCTGATGATGATGATGAGAATTGATACATTTGAAACAAGCCCGTATCGTCAATTTCTTGGGTCTCCTTTTCCGGTTCTTTTACTTCCTTTTGTAGATTTGCTGATTTTCCTTTGCGGTTCGGTGAAGCGCACAAAATTTCAAATGCTGATTTATCCAAAGTATTTACTTTGATGTCGTAGGGATTTTCCACGGTCCACATGTAAGGTGTTGTATCCTTCATCTGACGCCGCATCATACATAACCGAATAAGACGTTGAGCTTGAGGGTCTGAGTTGTCAATACGCCTATAGTGGGTAATGGCTTGCCTGTAGTGGCCCTGGCGCATTGCTGCAAATCCAAGTCGAAAATGTTTAGTAATGCTCTGTATTTGCTCCCTATTTATCTTCATTAGCCTTAGTTCGTACAACACTACCGGTAGTTCACATGAAGGGAGATAAATACAATCTACAGGGAATGCTTGGTAGTCCACAATTTGTGAAGCCATCCCAGAAGTAGCCGCAATGTGGTATGAGGCTCCATTCATTGCCTTTGTAAGTTCAAACAAGTAATCTATGGGAAATAAAACGCGTGCATTACGGGAAAATGCACCACATGTTCCCAATAGAAACTCATTAGATTCTACAACAATAGTCACAATTTCCTGCTCAGAAGAAATTAGCTTGGAAAAAAATGCAAAAGCAAACCCACAAGCCTTCGAGGTATGCATTGGAAGAGTTGTATGAGCACCAAAACTCACCACAAATTTATCTGGACTAATTACCTCCACACATCCAGAGAGTTCAGCAGCTGAAGTAACCAAGGCACTCATGTACCTCATTGAGTCTTCCAAAAAGTGAGAAGCGTGAAATTCAATAGCCACGACAGAACAGTATTTAGGCGAAAACGTGTTTAGTTGATCTCTAAATATACCGCTGTTTAACTTGAGACCTCGTTTTTTATAGAGGTCACTTGTGCTGGATTGTGAAGGATTCGAATCAGAGAAAGGCATGCTAGCAGCAGAATCTCCGCTCCCTCTTAGTAAGTCAGAGGATTCACCTTCATGATTTACACGAGCAAGAATGGCTTCAGGCACAAACTGACGAAGAACCAAAAGTTGACGCAATAGTTTTACGTAATCCGCCTGGATTTCCCCCACCTCCAGAATTCGAGACGGTTTTATCATTTTGGTATCATCTGCTGATAGCTCCAAGTTGGAGGCTTTTTTAAGTGCGTTGGCAACATGAGTCAATGGCTTAACCAAGTAGCACGCTCCTACGAAAGCCAAGACGGCTGAGATCACAACAATGACAACAACGATTATTATTATGACGAGGCGTGCATTCTCAATGCTAGAGAAAAAATCAGAGCGCAACACAGCTACAGATAACATAATATCTATTCCATTTTTATCTGTAACACGTGCAAAACTTGCCATCACCTTATCTTTTCCATATGAAAATGTAACTTCATGGATGTTGTCTTTAATATTCTTAAATTCGTTCTTTTGACGAAGCACTTGACGTGCAACCCCTGCAGCAATAGAATCTTTTATGTCTTCAAGTCTGAGTTGAGAAAACGCCAAGACAGGACCGTCCTTATTATATGAACTTGTTGCCTCCCCCCAACTGGTTAGTATAACAATATCCCGCTTATCGTCAAAAAGCATCACACGTCCATTGTGACGTAGAGCTGAAATGAGTCCTCTTGACTCTTTTAAGATACTATATGCTGACATGCCAACTTCACAGTATCCAGCAAAGTCATCAATTTGAAAAGGTATGACAAAATCAAAGTACAAACTTGTGTGATTAATATCATCTGGATACCAGCGTTGTTGCACGCTGTGGTTTTTTACCCAAGGATTCACAATAACTTCAAAAGGTCCTCCTTTTCTTGTCAACCGATGAGAAATATTCCAGTTGCCAACAGGAACCGGGGACAGAACATCCAAATATGTAGCATTATACTTCATTATTGGGGCTAGTTCCATTTTCTCATTATTGGCCCCAAAAAGAACTCCAGGCTCCTTGCCATATGGCTTCACAGTTTCTGATGCCAGACCATATAACCCTTTTTATACATAAATTGGAAAAACGAAATCTTATCCTTGAACGTTGAGAGAACGCTCAATAAAGAGTATAATAACGCCTTTGATGTCTTAGGAAATGCATCAACAGTATATGGAGAAGTTTGGTTGCGCATATAATTTGCATTAACTGTATGGGCAAAGTCAGGAAGTTGAAGTATTGTCGAACGCATAATAATAATGACACCCATGACAGATTCCGTTTGGATGAGTTCCGCAGTACCAGAGACAGCACGAAAACCAATTAAATGCCCAGGTAGAAATCCAACTAAACCCACAGTTATCACCCCCAACGAAATGACGAGGGCCACAACAACAACAGTGCTTATAACAAAGCCACCCTTGTTGTCCCTGTCAACGGGATCCTGAGACTCCACGGCCTCCTTCACCGGCACTTCTCCGGGCGGCAGTCCACGGTCGGACTCCTCACTACACGATGAGAAGGTCGGCAAGGAGGGAACGTTGCCCATTTCCTCAGAAAGATGCTCCAGCGGATTCTGCACCACGTCCTCGACCGAGCACCCCGGCCTCACCCGCCCCAACGAGGACAGTCGGATCATCGTCAGCGTTTTACTCCCATTCTTTTCCGCCTCATCATCGTCCGGTGGTTTTGTACTCATTTCCTCTTCAACACCAGAAAAATAATCTGGGAAAGAGAGAGATAGGAGGAGAAAAAGAAATAAAAGAACATCATTACTCCTGTCCAACAACAGTAATCCATTGGCAGTCGAGGAGCATAAAGACAGACAGATAGAAGGGCAGAGAGACACAAAACAAGAAAATAAATAAATATATAAATAATTCATTCACCCACGTATATACAAGAAGGCAGCAGAAACAAAGAATAAAAAGAGCAAAAAAATAAAAATAAATAATCATAATCATAATTAACACATAAGTTGCATCACTCCAAGAGAAAACAAAAAAGCATTATTCACGCTCAACGCTTCTGTGAAACTTATACTACCAGCTGGTTCCAAGGCAGTGGACTTGTTAAAGATACATGTGATAAGGAAGGCAATGACGCAAACGCACATCGCAGGAGAGAAAGACGACCAAGGAAAAGACTCGGTCGAAGAAGAAATGATCTTCCAGTAAGTGAAGAACGGGGAGCAAGGAAAAGCTCCTCCACTGTGACAGTATTACTATCATAGCTGAGCGGCAGCTCAGACACACGCAAATTGGATACAATGGAAAGACAAGTAACAGATGGAAGAACAATGTTCCCGCCACTTTCACCGTCAAGCATAACAACTGGCCATTTTGTCCCTTTATTGCAAGACAACGGGCTCCTATCAAAACCCTTAACAGTCCCCGGGCATCCATTCTTAAAGACCACCCGGGCACCACACCACAAATGAATTGCACGGTTAGGCATATCAAAGGAACTTGGTGTCGCAGTCTGGGCAATAAGTATCCAGCCCATCCGTTTTGCACTATTGACAATGCTCTCTACAACCTCTCTGCAGTAATGCCTCTCTTTTGGTAAAATGGGCAAACAGAGCGCCACACGTTCAACTCCTTCTCGGATGTCGCTTACATCTATAAGAACAACTGTTCTCTTTAAAAGACTCTGTAAAAAATTCTGAAGCCGCAGAACAGAGTTACTGTAAGGATCTGGAGGCAATACTCGCTCAAATACATAGATGTCTGTCCATAGACCTTTATCTGAGTCCGGTATCCATTTCGAGAAATAGGAGTGCACATCTGTCACTCTATTTGCTAACGCTGCATCTACCGAATTGCATACACGCGAAACAGCGTCTGCCATCTCATACTTCTCTGGAATAATGAGTGAATACTGGAGTGCATCAGCGAGGCGGTAGTTAAATTTCACCATTCCGAGGCCCGACCCACTTTTTTGCTCCATTACCTCTAGTAATTTCAACGTCTCATCGCAAGAGTGGTAAACCTTACGTAACGAAAACACCTGGAGCTTATTTGCCACTCCATGGTAGTGATGAAGCACATCTCTCACCGCGACAGACGAACATAAATCCGTATTCACAAAGAAAACGCGGTGCCTAGATGAATCTGTTCGCCTCAAGTAAGCACACAGGCCTCCCAGGGAAGAGACCAGCACTGAGACTGGAGTGCATTCCAGAGCGATACCCGCCTTTGAAGACACAAATGGCAAGGCATCATGATAGAAGCGCAATCTGTTACCGCTGTGGCCCTCTACGAGGAGTGTTTTTCCGGTTTGGAGAGCCTCAAGGAATCTCCACTCCTCCTCATCATTCATTTGGTGTCAGCACTTCTTCGCCTTGGATAAAAAAGTGAAAAGAACACGCGGAAAAAACAAACAAATAGATAGATCGATAGATAGAGAGCAAAACAAGAACCAGAAACGGTATGTGTCACGCCTCCGTAGAAGAAAAGCAAGGAAAGAAACAAGCAAGCAAACAAACAAAAAGGCTAACAGAAACATCCACAGAGAAAAAAACAAGAAGAAAAAAACAAGAAAAAACTATAGAATACAAAATAAAGAGGTATGTATACAAATGAACACAGACAATATATGTACCCTCTACCCAGTTAACAAAAAACACTACATTCCGTCCCTTTCAATAACACAGTCCCCCTCCTCCCCACACATACATACTGCGGAGTAAAAACATGAAATGGGAAAAAAAGAAGAAAGAAAAAGCACAAGGCAAAACAAAACGATAAGTAACATAGACACCAATACTAATTCATCCTTAGAAGTTGCATAACATACTCACCAGAAGGCAAACTACTTTTTATTTTCACTTTCTTTTTCCCACTTCGGACATAAAGGAAAAGAAAATAAATAAAAAACATGCGACACGACCGAAAAAAAAAACACCAAACAAACAAAAACTGGTATGCAATAAACACAAGTCCACATTTCTTTTTCTTTTCTTTTCCTTTTTTCTTTAAATCACAAAACGAACGCAAAGGAGAGAAGGCCGAACGCAGAGGGACGCATTGCAGGGTTGGGATGACAACATGCACGTAAAAAAAGACTTACCTCAGACTCAAGAAACTCAGGAATCTCCGGTTCCAAATAGCCGCGGGCAAGACTTTGCACAAAAAGATGATCACGGTTAAAAAGAGCCTGCAACGACGTCGCGTCACTACCCTCTGGGGCTTTACTAGTCCACCGCCACGGAAGTCGCCCAAGCAACAGTTCCAGCAGTGAAATTCCTAAAGAAAAAATGTCTGACTGTGGTGTACATCGACCGCCTGCCGCCACCTCAGGAGCCATGTAGAGTGCTGTGCCACGCAGCACCAAATCATCCTCCATTGTTCGTGTCATTTCTGTCGCTTCGGAAATTGTTGAACCAAAGTCTGACAGTTTGCAAACACCATCCATGCCTAGAAGAACATTATGCGGTTTTACATCGCAATGCACAATTCCAAGAGTATGCAAGTAATTAAGGCCATTTAATATGTCCACTGTGAACCGGCGAGCCACCAAAGAACTCACCCGTCCAAAACTTTTGATCACTGTATGCAATGAACCACCCGGCACATATTCCATAATAATGGCAAGATGAGACTGAACCACACTGCACGACACATACTGAACAATGTTAGGGTGACAAAGCTTTGAGGCGACATTCATCTCAGCCTCAAGATTTTCTTGCATAATGTCCCGACGTCGACGTGGAATACATTTAATGGCTACCTGTACACCATCCTCCGAGATTCCCAAAAACACAGTACTAAAGGCACCTTCGCTAATCTTTTCAAGGGAAAGAGTCCATACTTTATGGTTCATGTCTGTTAGAACATGCGGCATATCATCCGTGCCACAATAACCTCCTTCACACGTCTGAACATCAGTATTTGTTGGTGTACAGGAAACATCGAACATTTCGATCAAAGCGTCTCCGTCGCTTCCAGAAGCTCTGTTCCTAGACGAATGGGTGGATGGAATGAAAGGGGCTTCGCTTCCACTTGGTTCATCTCCCTGAGTGGCAGAATCGGAAGAGTGAATAGCACTTACGGGACCTTTTTCATCAGCTGCAGTTATACTCACAGCAGGCAAAAATTCTTTTAATATGTCACTTGCTGACCTGACATAACTGCTATTATCATTTTGTAAACACCGCCGTATACATAACCGAATAAGACGTTGAGCTTGAGGGTCTGAGTTGTCAATACGCCTATAGTGGGTAATGGCTTGCCTGTAGTGGCCCTGGCGCATTGCTGCAAATCCAAGTCGAAAATGTTTTGCCGTACTCATCATTGTTGACACAAATGGTGCATGAGGTCGAAGCTCCGAGAGCACGACAGACTCTGTCGATGAGGATGGAAAAACACATTCAACAGGGTAAACTTGATGTTCCTGTAGTTGTGAAGATGTCCCAGATGTGGCGGCAATGCGGCATCCTAATCGGTTCGCTATTTTTGCTAATTCACGCAAGGCCATTACACCGACAACAACACGTGCATTCTTAGATTGTGCACCACATGTTCCCACGTGAAATTCATTTGTATCTATAAAAAGAGTTATAGTCTCCCTCTCTTGAGGTGTGAGTCTGGCAAAGAGCTCAAAGGCAAACCGACATCCTCTGATGGCATGCATTGGAAGACGCAAATGAGCGCCAAAGCTCACAAGTGTTCTGTCTGGACGTAAGCATTCCACACAACCATTTTGTTGTGCGGCACAAGTGAGAATGTTATGAAAGTATGCGTCTAGACTAGACGGTTGGGCATTCTCAATAAATACTACAGTACAGTGTCGTCGGACAAATGCATTGGTCTGTTCCTTAAAAATTTGAGAATTAAGACGCATCTCTTGTTGCACCTTGGCGAAATTACTTTGCTCCATCATCCCCATCCCAGTTTGGGGGTGCATTGAAGAGCCATCCAATTGAAGCGAGGCCTCATACCAGGCCCCTTGACTACTGTAGTCATGAATACTTGCATTATTACTTGGAGGGGCAAGAATCGCTGCCGGAACAAATGTCTTCAGGACAGCAAGCTGACGAGTAAGATCTGCATAAGCGTCCTGGATACCCTGAACTTCAGCAATTCTGGATTTCCTCCATACGTTACTCTTGTCATTTTCCCCACGTAATTGAAGGTTAGATGCACGTTCTAGCTCTGGTACAAGTCTTTGCAATGGTCTTACCAGAAAGCAGGCAATCGACACGGCTAAAGCGATAACTATTATGATAGATACTCCCGTGGCGAGAGCTACATACATACGTGACCTATAAACGGCATGGAAGAAATCTGATTGGAGGGTCGTGATACACATCATGACATCTAACCCTGAATCATCGGTTAAACGCAAAAAGTGTGCAAATGCCTTCGTATTTCCGTAAGGAAATAAAATTTCAATCCTATTTCTTTCCTTCATAAGTTTATTAAATCCACCACGCACGCGAATATTTTCTACCGTTTCCCTCATCAATGGGTCATCAATGACCATCAGACGAAGTGGATATACTGTAACCGTATCACCATCAAATTCTTCTCTAGTTCTTAGCTGACCCCAATTGTTTGTCACGACAATTTGTTCTGCAGGATCAATAAGCATGAAACGCCCATTCTCACGCAACGCCTTGTAAAATATTGTCATAAGCCTATGGTCAAGTACCGATGTATTCATAGCAATTTCCCAAAATCCCAAGACACCTGAGAAAGAAAATGGCACAACATAATCGAAATACAAAGATGAAAAGCGAATACCCGTCGTGTACCATCGTTTACGAGATAAAACTCCTTGCATTCGGTCTGCATTCCATGGTTTTACAATTGTCTTGTAGGGGCCATCGTTGCTATTTAAAGTTGCATTTAAACTCACATTGTACCCCACAAGAGGTCGACGAGGAAAAGCATAGTTAGCATTTTCTGGATCCATCTGGTAAACTGGTGTAGAATTCATACCGTGCATCACAGTTCCACCAACAGAATGTTGCTTAAAATAAGTACCGGCCAAGACACCCCATTCATTCTCAGGTGGACCAGCTGAGGCGGCAAAGATGTAGCTCACGGTATCAGTATATCTCTCTTTAGACAAGACATTTGACAAGCTAAACAAGAGTTGCTCTTTATTTTCCGGGAAAGCACTCTGTTGTGCATCCAACGCAGGAATGTAGTTGACAGCAATGGCGTTGATCAAATTTGGTAAATTTGTAAGAGAAGTATTGGTGGCTGCTAGGAAAGCGTTGATGGCCTGCAAGTGAACCGCACGAATTGCACGCTCAGCCACTGCAAAGCTTACGAAATACATGGGGAAAAAACAAACAGCACCTACAACCACAACACCCAAACACATTACACCCGCGATGAGAAGCATTGTTGGGGCATGGCAAAATGTACGGTCCTCATGTAAAGTGGCATTGCCACAATCCTCCTCATAGTCATGCTCAATACTATCATTCACACCAACCCGTGTGGGTTTTGAACCCAACATTCAAATTATAACCTTGCTAGAAAAACTATTATCATCAGAAATAGAAAAGGAAAAAGGGAGAAAGTATTAAATTCCACGGATATGTCCATCATGCAGTATGGAAATCCTCTCTCAATATTCCCCCCCTCCAAAAGAAATGGAAAAGGGGAAAAGAAATACAAAAAAAAAAGATCAAACAGCAAAGCATCGTCAAAACAAAAACAAAAACTAAAAAAATATTATAATAATAACAATAACAATAAGGCGTTTTTTTTTGCTTCTCTAATTCGTATAATAAACGAGAAAAAAAAGAGAAAAAAGAAAAAGCAATTTATTCCTTGTTTCACTCTGAATGAATTCCAGTGATAACAAGACAACACCTCTGACACCACTATCTTTATTATCATCATTATAAGAAGAAGTCGGTGAAAAGGGAAGTTATTCTTTTTCTCCCTTTGCCTCTTGATTGTCAAAGAAACCAATAAAAAAAGGTTACAGTCAACGCTTTAACTCATTCCAATACAATTCCATCATATTTTCTCAGTTCTCCCCAGTCGTAATAAACTCGCCTTAAATTTACACCGTCTACAACTTAAACAAACGACAATTTTTGATTCAAATAATACATCGAAAATGCGGGAAAGAGGACATCCGCCTCTGAGATGTTCGGAATATGACCTATAGCCTTTCTCTTGCCACTAACAATGTAGAGAGTTCGGCTCACGACATCCCAGTCGAACTCCACAACGCAGCCTGTAGAAAAAGGCATTTTGTCACACTTCCAGGAGCCATACGAGTCCCCAGCCCGCGAGAGACACCACCCGCCGAGCTCCGATATGTACTTGTTGCCCATCGACGCTTCTTGCTGCGAGCTCAGACTGGGGAGGAGGCCCATCATGAGACCAGACCCATCAGTTCCTTCGCCCTGATCAACAACCTTCATTGCCCACTGCCGCTGGTTCCCACAAAGAGGGGTTTTCGACCGCAGCGTCACCCAACCACCATTTGTCTCCCTGCACGCTACGGAGCCGTCAATCACAACACCGGGGTGAGGCGTGGACCCGTCAATCTCCAATATTTCTACACCCATTGTGCTGCGTCAAGCCACTGTCAGCAAGTCCAAAAGAAAGAAAGAAAGAAATATAAAAATACAGAGCAACACCATCACAACTTCCAACACCATGAAACCAAGTGGGTTGAAAAAAAATATGTGTATACAGTTGAAAATACGTATGCATCAGAGTGACCAAAATAAACTCTTTAGTGTAAAAAACGAAAAGGTCAAATGGAAACAAAAAAATGCAAATAAAAGAAAGAGAGAAACGAATACACATATATACAGCAACTTTTTTTTTTTTTCATGTTGGCCAGATCATTAAGTGTGGCAACATGGACATCATTTCGGATAATCCCAGTAAGAGGCACTGAGAAATCTTCCTCCCCATCAAGCAATCAAAACAGCAAACCTGTCCAGCACCAACAGATCACCAGTAAGGTGGTGTATTGTCAGCAAAGGGGCATCCGTTGTATGACCAAGCGCCCACCCACCTGTTCGGTGTGCCAACAAATTGTTGTAGCGGGATTTGGGATGCCTGTGACTTGCCTTCACGCTTTCTTCATGATTCTGGTGGATCGCTGTCAACGTTAAAGTCGTCTCAACTGTTAGCGCAAATCCTGCAGAAGCACGCAAAACCGCCTGAGTGGTCAGCCAATTGTCAAAAGCCGTTCCACCCACGACAAAGTCAGGTACTTTGTTCCAATCAAACATGCCGCGACTCATGGCAAAGTAGTCCTCGGAGAAGGATTGAAACACCGTTCCTCTTGGTTCAAGGGAACTCTTTAAATATTGCTCCCAATCTTCGCCGAGGGAACAATTTAAGGAAACATCAACGTTGGTGCGGCGCCCAACAGCAAACCAACCTTCGAGAAGGCCCTTCTTATTCTTTGCGGTACGATAACAATGATTTACTGCCTCAATGGTTTTCACTGTATCACGCGTAAATAAAATGTCCATGTTGGAGTACATAAAGTCCTGGACATCAGGGTAGGCGGACAGGACACGCAAAAAGAGACCCCTATACGTTGGAATCCCAAATTCTGGATGAATTTCAAACTCTTTTATGACGTGTATCTGCCGTCCAATAGCCCGGGTATCGAGCTCCCGATTAATTTTATCAATGAGTTCATGATCCAGGGGTTTGTCGGAAAATACAACGGGTTGAACACCCTCAATCAATGCCCAATTAAAAAGTGTGCGGTTAGCAATAGCAAATGGATCATGCTTATTAGTTTCATTTGGCTTAAGTGATTCCAATGGTCTTAAAGTTCCAAAGACAACAAGTTTCTTATCCAATTTTTCCTGCGCGACTGGGAGTCCAGGCTTCCAGCACGCGCGGGCAACCGTGTTCCAATCTTCAAAGCCCATGGGAAAACGACACGTCTTGTTGGGCTCGGCATGCACTACCCAATGCGTTGCACTTGCGATGTTCTTCACATCGCACATCAGGCGGTCACCAACTATGCGTAGAAAGCAGTTTTTCCCAACTGACCAGATGGCAACAGTGCCGTCTGCTGAACCCGGTAAAGAATGAAATTTCCACATTTCTGCGCTCTTCGCCACGGGGCGGTCTATCCCGACACTTCCGTCGGGGTGCACGGAGAGAAAGAGAGAACTCCAGGCCTGAATGGCGTACGCTCCCTCCCACAAACCAGGGACAACACCCAACGTCTTCTCTGGGACGTCGCCGTACACTCCCCCGGATGAGTGGCCCAGCCAGCGGTCGTCCGCCGCCGAGTAAAAGCGATAAAATCGACTGGCGCAAATTCCCCGCGGAGATGAGGCCCGCTCCCACGTGCCTGTCGCACCCGGCGGCGGCTGACTGCGGCGAAGTGAAAAAAACAGGTAACAGCTACCAAGAACGAGACTAATTACAGCATACAGAAAAACTAGAGTAAAAAGCAGCGCCCTCCTCTCCTTCCTTGAGCTCCTCTGCGCCATTAGAGAACACACACTGGCGATCATAAGGAAAAGAAAAATAAAAGAGAAAAAAAGAGGATTTGAGAAAAGAAAACAAAAAAAACTCGTGTTGTAGTCGACAGGTGAAAGTGGAAACATCTACAACAAAGAATTATGCTCGTTCAATACCTCTCAAGTCACCGCAATCTCACACTCTTTATCTACTTTTCCTTACAGTACAATGCGCAAGAAAAATACGTCAAAAAAAAAGGAGAAAATGAGAACATGATATTCAACAAAGTTTCTTTTTTCTTTCATTTGTTATTCATAGCAACAAAAAAATTTCATTATATACATTTTCGTTACAAGTGGAAGATAAAATATATACGAAAAGAAAGTGGGTAAAGAATTAATTTACTTACGAAGGGGGCAATATCAATAAAGTCCTCCTTTCCCGCCCACCCAGCAGGGAGAGCAAGGGGTAGGGTGGGTGTTTTTTTTTTGCTTGAAAAAAAAATTTATTTTTCTTGTAAGAGCTATAGACTTTGTCGTCTGAACAAGCAAGTAAACAAGAATAAAAAGCTCATGTATAAAATAAATTCACAAAACGAATAAAATATATATTATACAACATCATTCTTGCCGCAAGCTTTCAGTAAAGAAGAAAAGAATTAAACCAAGACAAGATAAAACACACACACACACAAAAAGAATGTTTCACGCACAGTGAAGAATAAAATGCTTACACACGCAATGCATCAGTCTGTAGATGGCATTGGTGTTGTAGAGAAAGTAGCTATGTCATGATTATGAATACATCCTCGTACAAAAGTAGTATAACCCCTATTCTGTGGCTGAGCTATGAGATATTCCATTGCCTGAATAAATTTAGGGTTCACCCGTAATTGTTGCATAACTGCATCCTCAATCATCAAAATAATATTTATAATCAAGACACACTCATCCCAGGCGCCGTAAAGGTCACGAAGCTCGAGTAAGGATTCCAGGATAACCGAGGATGTATACAAATAACTCTGCGCGGTGGTCCACATTGCCGTATTGGAGGATTGTATGACCTCACCTTTCAGAAAAGATTTCACAGAGGTCTCAAATTCAGTTCCAATGCAGCGAACACTGCGCGCCAAACCAAATTCATTGTGAATTCCATCAAAAAGCGCCCCCAGATACATCGGATAAACAGATGATCGACTGGAGCCATCATCACTCGCTACCCTGTCGACATGCAGCAAATCACTGCACACACATTCCCCCACGGTACGTGTCTTGTATAAAATAAAATGTGGCAGGGACAAAAATAACTCTTGCAAAATATCACGGAGCATCACCAAATGCCCTGAAAGCAAAGACTCTGAGGCCACATCGTGCCCAGTTTGTCGAAACTCCGGGTATCTGCAAAATAAAAATTCAACTGCAGAGCGCCGCTGTAGCTTACTACTACTACCACCACTACTAGAGTTGGTTAAGTCACCAGATACTTCTTCAGGAGTAAGCAGACGGAGTGGTTCCTCCTCCAATGAAGAAATATTGGAAGGGGAAAAACTCTGCTGAAACCCAACAGCTGTTAAAAGTCGTGTCCAAACACCAGAATTATTGAATCCGTCATTTCTTTCAACATGCGGTATTAACAACTCTGCTCGTAGCAGCGCCACAAACCGCAACAAATCATGGATCAATGAGATATTACGCTGCCATAATGCAGACACAAGTAACTGAACAGCGCATGATATGGCAGTTTCTAGCAAATGTACTGAATCACCACCGTCGCCAGGTGTTTTTCCATCCAGCATAATCACACGCAGTAGCTGTGCAGATTCATCAAATCGATGATTCTCAATACATTCCCGAAAAAAATCAACAGGACGCCCCACAACATCAAGGAGAACATGCCACTGAGAGACATCCACTTTTCGCATACAACTAACCACCACACTATAAAATTCGGAATACTGTCTAAGGAGAGAGATAGTCATCTGAAGAGCGGCCCGACGATGTGTTTGATTAGTTTCTACTGCAAGGGTCGTGTCAACAAGAGTATACAAATAATAATCCGCATTAGCTATAAAAGTACCATTTACTCTCATGCATTCTAGCCAATAAAATAAACGATCATTCCACACAAGGGGAATAAAAGGAGTCACAGAAGTAGTAGTAATAGCAGTAGTTTCCTTCTTGTCAAGTGTCTCTGAACTTAAAGCACAATCCAAAGATGTCAATGCCGCCAAAACACGATGATTATATAGAAGAGGTTTAAGTGATATACGCAAAAATGTTCTTTGTGCTTTTGTTGCGGTACTAATAAAGCTCATAACTTCATTTGTGCAGAAAGCAATAAGGAGACATCCATCATATGTAGAAAGTCCAACTGGAAGAGAGTCCGTATCAAATTCTGATACACTGTATGTATGTGAGATTATGGAGGAACTTGTACCATCTCCTGTACCAAGCAAATGAAGAAGACTTACACCATTGATAATATCAAATACAATAATTACAGCACCCTCCATGGGTACAGAAAAATCAATCCAAATGTTATAAACGCCATGAGGCCGAAGAATCTTGATTGAAGATGACATCTCAGATGTACTATTTAACGCTGCATTAAGATCAAAAGAAACCAAGGCATGAGAACCCCGCAGAATAAACAAGATATGAGGCATGTTAATACCGCTCCCGCTCTGTAGATTTAAAAGAGAAGAATGAGATGACTTCTGAGGAACAATCTGTGCATGATGAATCGCTACCATTCTTATAGGGTTAAAAAGAATATTAGGTAGTTGTATGCGCTGAACAAGCTCCAAAGATATTTTGATGTCCAATAAGGACGAGAAGTATTCCGGTGAAATCACACAGCGCCAAATTAAGAGAGTATTAGAGGAATCCAACACCAAAACCAAAATATCATTATATTCTCCATGACATTCGCTTACATGCAAAGGCATCCTCTCCAAAGGCACGTGGGCCAACAGAGCACTTGCATCCAAATATCTGTTGGCATAAACATGCAAGGCAAAAGTGCGCTCTCGAACTTTTCGAATAGGGACTGCCACAGCGATGTTACTAATCCAGAGCGGTTGAGCCACACATACAAAGCCCTTTTCGTGGTTCTTATCAGAAAAAGCCCGCCAACGACGGGAGAAACGGTCAAATAACACAAACCCACATTTTCCTACAAGCACCACAGCACTCCCATCAGAGCTTACGGCACCGTATTTTAATGGGCAATTTTCCATGACGTACTTCGACTGAATATGAATTACATCATTGAAAGTAAGTTCACCAACAGAAGAAGAGTATCCCGCTAAACGTAAAGCACCATCGTCAAAGGCAACAACAGGGGTGAAAGAGCCTCTGGTATCACCATAAGGGCTTGATACAATTTTATTAAAAGTATACTCCGTAAAGCCATTGTTTACCGCTTCAATTACAAAGAGACGATAGCCATGATAACCCCATGAGAATGAAGTACACACCTCCCCCAAGGGACGCTCTGGGTGGTGGAAAAGTAAAGAAGAATATACACACACACCACTATAATGCACAACCATCACCCCAAAATGGTAGAATCCAATACATAGTAACTCTTCATTTGGGCTCCATTGCAAATCATTAATAGGGCTAGGTCGATTCACGCTTCTTAGGCATTTCAAGCCGTTCCAAGAAATTTGAAGTGTGAGATCTTCATCAATCCACTTACAAAGTGCATCACCTGCATGTGTAGACATCGCTAATAGCATATGTTTTGAATTGATGGCCACGCGAGCCACAGATGTGGCAGAAGAACACTTACCAGTAAAAGCAATATCATCCCTGGTGAAATCACCCTCAACGTTACTTTGGGCTAAAACAACATATCCATTGGACAACAATAAGACCGTCAGTCTGAGTTGGGAAGAATGACCTACATCCAGAATGGACGCAGTGAAAATATCTCCATGCGACCCACGAATGTCTGCATCATTATTCTCTCTCCCCATCTCATTTTGTAAAGTAAAGCAGTGAATCTCCTCACTCAAATAATGACAACTCCATGCGTGCAAAAGTTTTTGCTGAAACCAGCCAACCACACAAACAACTCCGGCCGTCGTACAAGCAAAAAAAAAATTTACCCCGCCTGAAACAAGTGTTGTGACAATACCATTCTCTAAACGTTCTTCCTTTAAAAAACGCACACAAGAACCAATAGAGCCTATTCGGAGTAAATGCTCATGATGCACTAGTGCTAACACGTCCACATTTTTAATCTTCAGAGAAACCTCAAAAAAAAGAAGACGTCGCTGTAGCGTTGCAACTACTAAATAATCTCCCCTTGGGTGCCATAAGAGGTGCGTCGCCGGGTCATCATTCACCGTAGTGCTATTTATTCGCACAGAACCCAGATAACTAACATCACCACTGCCAGTCCAGAAGTGCAATTGGGTAGGGGAAAGCACAGCAATGCAATGCCCCATGGAACTTGACGACACTACCGTGGAATTCTCGCCACATTCATGCGTATTGGGGTCCAGCGAGTACACCGTTGGTGAGCCGCTAGCCGGGTGCAGCATTTCGGAGAGAACTTCCACCGAGTTCAATGTATAAAAATCATTTCAGATACACAGGAGGAGAAAAATAAAATAAAAAAGATCCAAAAGTGAGAAAAAAACAAAGGAATAAGACAATAAGATTTAACAAGAATAATAACAATAAAATGCGCGTGTGAGAGAGAAAGATAAAGAGGGAAAGGAAGGAAACGCACACACACACACACAAAACTATATATATAAAGAACTCCGAAGAAGGAAGAAAAAAAAAGACGTAGAAAAGAATCTTGACATGCATCTTTTACACATTCTTGCGGAGCGGTGGATAGGTGGATGGATGTCAGGGATACGAAAAAAACAAACAAACCTTTCACTCTGCCGGAAAGCCAGAGGGAGTGACGTCCAAACTTCCTGTTCCACAACTGGAATATGGAACGGAAGTGCGGGATGATTCTTCCTCACGAAGTCGTTTCCGTCGGGTTACAATCATATCATCCACCTTTCGGAGTCCAGTCTTCTTTCGCATAATAGCCAAGGCATCCACCATCAAATTGATAATCCCATCACGTCGTTCAGTTGATTCACATCTAAACCGACCACGGTATGTCTCTAACTGGCCGGCGCCATCGGCCGCGAGATATACAAGTGCTTCTGCTACTTCATCTGCTGAGGCCTTAACGCACAATGGAGTCATAAACGAAAGCAAATAAAGGCGATGAGCGCATTCCAAAACTCTCGTCCCGCTTTCGGGTACCAACTCAGAAATACGCCCTATTGGGTGAATTATTTGAAAATTAAAGTCTAATGTATGGCAAACAAGCAACTCCATTTCTAACAGCATTCGTCGCCATCCCTCCATCTCCTCGCCCTCCACATGAACTTCAAATACCAGAGAAATTATCTGATTTAGGCGCACTTTGTAATGCTCAACTTTACTAGCCAGAAAAACACAAGATGCACTCAGTACAATTTCATTAAACTTACGTAAATCAAGACGACTCACAAAAGTGTGCCAGTACGTCATGGACGTTGCTATCACAGCTTGGTCAAGCTTCAGACTCTCCACAACATAACTCGTCATATTATATACCTTGGCAGCAGTGCGGTAATAGGCCCCACCAACATAAAACAAGGAGTTCGTGTTATTTGCACCCACCGCCACGGGTGACCCACACGAAGAAGACGACCACAGCATTGTCCCACTATCCTCCATGAATTTTCCTCCGCCACTAACGTACTCATACACAGCAAGAAAACAACAAAGCAAGAGGAGAAGAAGACAAAGAGAGAGAGAGAGAGAGAAACAGAATACACACAAACCATATACACGATACAATATACCGGAACAAGAACAACAACACCCCAGGGGAAAGAGAAAGGGGGTTTATGCTCCACGAATTAAAAAACAACATCAATTTATGCATTAAAACAAAAAAAAAATAAACAAGAAAAAAAGGTACCTCAGTAGAATGCAAGAATTAGAAATCACTTCTTGTGGGCCTTCTTGAACTTGTGGGCCTCAATAAGAACCTTGGCGCGTTCTTCGCGAGCCTTGTCCTTTGCGAGAGAGCGAGTTGAGAGAGCAACGTGAAGCTTCTTGCCACGGAACTCAGCGCCATTCTTCTCCTTCAGAACCTTAAGAGCGGTGGCGGGGGAATCCAGGTAGACGTAGGCGTAGTTGTTGCGGTACGTGCGCAGGCGCACCACCTTCACGCCCTCAAAGAGCTCACGGATCTGCTTCTCAGACGTCGACGTGCGAAAGATGGGCGAAACATACACAACGGAGGAGTTCTCGTGTGGGTCGGGTTTCGGAGAGGTCTTGGCAGGAACGACAGTCACCACATTTCCCAGCAGCTCCTTCTCGTTGAAGAGGTCAATCGCCTTCTTCACGGCAGCCGCATTCTCAAAGAAGACAATCGCGTAGCGGCGGCGACGAATCCGCACGCCAACAACTTTGCCGGCGCTGCTAAAAATCGACTTGGCGTCCTCCACGGAGCCCTGGCCCCAGTTCTTCACGTACACGCCGTTGTGGCTGGCGCCGTCAGCGCGCTGCTTCGTCTCCTTCGCGGCAGCAGCGGCCTTGGGGGCGGCCTTGGGCGCAGCCTTGGGCGCGGCTTTTGTCGCGGAGGCAGCGGCAGGCTTGGGCGCAGGGGCCTTCGCAGCGCTCTTCTTCTCGTTCTTGGGCGCAGGGGCCTTTGCGGCAGCTTTGGCGGGCATTCCTCCTTTTGCCCTCGTTTTTTTTGTTACTCGAAGTTCGAGGTGGAAGTGTTGCTAACTTGCTACGAAGTGGCATGTTGTAAATACAAGAAAGGAAATTAAAAAAAAAAACATGGAAATGAGAGGCCCTTGATAACCATTACAACAGGTATAGCATTCATGCATCCGATAACCGCTCCCCCCTTCCAAAGGGAGACTCCCTTTTTTCCAGTTTCTCTGTAAAGTGGGAAATAAAACAGAAACAGAGAGGGGAAAAAACACATGTGAAACGTACGAACAGAAAATAATATCATGAGGCCTTGCGACAGGCCGCCAGAATGACGACAAACGGTCTTTGCTCCCCAGAGGGCTGCTGGACAACTTCTGGCCATGACCAGACGAAAAGATTCGAGTGGAGGCCAGCGGAATGTAGCGCCTCACGTCCACTCCCCACAATCTGTGCCCCAAACTGCTCGGGTAACAGTGCAACAGGTCCACGAAAACCATCAAATGGAAAGGAGCGCCCCCTAACACCAACGAGTTTAACGCAACACTCACGAAGACCCCAGTGTTGTGCCAAGACAACATCTACAGGATCGATAAAACGTCCGTATGTTGACTGGAGATTCGTCACGTCAATGTCTCTCAAGAAAGTATTTTGACAGCAAGGCACGCAACGCTTACCAAAATGCGGAAATCGCCTCCTCACATGAGACAATTGTACTACATCAACTACATCAATGCCAAAAACAAAGGGCAATTCTTCATTCCATGCCACGGCTGCACCCACCAACTCCTCGTGGGCAAGAGAAACAAAGGCACCGTGTTTCCGCGCATCTTCCCTTCCACCTACAAAAGAAATGGGAGTTTTCATCGCAGTTGAGATAGCTGCAGATGCTGCTAAACGGGAAAGCACATAAGGCAGTTGATGGTTTGCATGCAACGCCTGAGCTCGTTCTCGCAATTCAGATGAAACGCTATTGTTTGATACTGGGGAAATGGCCAAGAAAGCCTCGACGGCAGAGGCTTCGCGGAAAACCACGCCCAACTTCTTCAGGCTCATCCAGGTTCGTGAATGAGAATCACGAGTGGAAACTTCACTCGTCCCAGACTAAAAATGTTATAATTTAAAAAGCACACATGCAGAGAAGAAGAAGGAAACAAAAAAAACAGGAGAATATACCGCGGGGAGACGTCAAAAACAGAGGCAGTGAAGCAAAAAAAAAAAAGGAGGGGGAAAAACAAGCATGGATACCAAGGCGTGTAGAGCAAGAAAAAAAGCTCTACAATTAATACATGAATTTAAAAGTAAAAACAATAAAACAACCAACAACACGGGTATGTATTATTATCATATATATTTCTCCATTATTGTGAAATAAAAATGCACATCACCGTTTCGATCTCACTTTTTGTGGGCCTTCTTGAACTTGTGGGCCTCAATAAGAACCTTGGCGCGTTCTTCGCGAGCCTTGTCCTTTGCAAGAGAGCGAGTTGAGAGAGCAACGTGAAGCTTCTTGCCACGGAACTCAGCGCCATTCTTCTCCTTCAGAACCTTAAGAGCGGTGGCGGGGGAATCCAGGTAGACGTAGGCGTAGTTGTTGCGGTACGTGCGCAGGCGCACCACCTTCACGCCCTCAAAGAGCTCACGGATCTGCTTCTCAGACGTCGACGTGCGAAAGATGGGCGAAACATACACAACGGAGGAGTTCTCGTGTGGGTCGGGTTTCGGAGAGGTCTTGGCAGGAACGACAGTCACCACATTTCCCAGCAGCTCCTTCTCGTTGAAGAGGTCAATCGCCTTCTTCACGGCAGCCGCATTCTCAAAGAAGACAATCGCGTAGCGGCGGCGACGAATCCGCACGCCAACAACTTTGCCGGCGCTGCTGAAAATCGACTTGGCGTCCTCCACGGAGCCCTGGCCCCAGTTCTTCACGTACACGCCGTTGTGGCTGGCGCCGTCAGCGCGCTGCTTCGTCTCCTTCGCGGCAGCAGCGGCCTTGGGGGCGGCCTTGGGCGCAGCCTTGGGCGCGGCTTTTGTCGCGGAGGCAGCGGCAGGCTTGGGCGCAGGGGCCTTCGCAGCGCTCTTCTTCTCGTTCTTGGGCGCAGGGGCCTTTGCGGCAGCTTTGGCGGGCATTCCTCCTTTTGCCCTCGTTTTTTTTGTTACTCGAAGTTCGAGGTGGACGTACTTTTGCCGTTAGTTGGGATGTAATGTGAAAATGAAGAACGGATCACGTAAAAGCTCATACGAAGAATAGAGAGAGAAGTAAAAAGATATAAGGAGGTGACGCAAAGCAAAAGGGAAACGGTTGCCAAAAACAAAAACGTGGAATTTGGTCAAAATAAGTCCAAGAAAACAAACGAAGTAGTTAGAGAAATAGAGAAAAACCCAATGGCTTGGATGAGTGTGCAAACAGAGTGGGCATATATAACAATTTTCAAAAAGAGTATTACCTCTCGTCAAGCACACACACACACACACACACACATGCCAAAAAGAAACCCACCTCCGAAGCAAGCTGAAAAAGAAAAAAAAAAGAAAGAGAGTCTTCATCGACGGGCCTGCTCATAATTTTGAACAAACCATTGAACGGATCGTTTAATGCCCTCGGACATGGGGGTAAACTTATAATCTGGCATGTATTTCCTTAATTTGCTATTATCGGCTGTCTTTCGATATTGTCCGTCTGCTTTGGTTGAATCAAAGATGATTTCACCTTTAAAGTCCATTGCCTCGGCGATCATTTTAACCACATCTGCAATAGACACCTCATCATTCGGATCGACGGAAAGAATGATGGAATCCACTTCGGTGTACTCACGCATAACCCAAATCATCAATTCGGCCAAATCCTCACTGTAAATGAACTGCCGAAGAGGTTTGCCAGTTCCCATCACAGTCATTGGCTTGCCCTCTTGCTTTGCCAGGTAAAACTTGTGAATGAGACCAGGTATAACATGAGAATCCTCCAAGTTGTAGTTATCATGAGGTCCATAGATATTCGTTGGGATAACGCAAGTAAAATCACAGCCATATTCATTTCGATAAGCACGATTCATGACATCCATCATACGTTTTGCATATGCATAAGCTTCATTGGAAAAATGAGGTGGTCCATTGTGCAACATATCTTCATTAATAGGATATGACGTATTATCAGGAAAGATGCAGGTTGAAAGACAAGAGACCAGTTTTTTTACCTTGTATACACGACAACACTCCATCACATTGTTGTTGATAGCAATATTGTCAAGCCACATTTCGACAGGTTGTCTCATATTCTTGAAAAGTCCTCCAACTTTTGCTGCCAAGTGAATAACGCGTTGAGGCCGATATTTCTCAAAAACAGCTTTCGTTTCCTCCATCGATCTGAGATCCGCATCCCGGCTTGACAAGAATACCCATTTCTCATCAGCACGAGGATGGCTTTCCTGGATCGTCTTAATGGCCTTTCCGACTAGGCCGCTTCCACCGGTAACAAGAATAACTGCAGTTGACATGTAGCTTCGGTTAAAAGCTTCAACTTCCCAATATAACCAGAAACATGGAGCAGAGAAAATAATAATAATCAAAAAACGAAAACAATAAAACGATAATAAGAATAGCAAGAAGAAGGGCGACACACAAAACGAATATGTATATAATCCCATTTTTAATAGTGTAAGACTTAGTCATAACCTGAGAAAACTACGAGTCAATTTTTTTTATTGTATATATATATGCCAACCTGTATACGCTCCTCTTCCTTCGGTTCCGTTTTTGTTTTCCCTTCAATGTTGCTTTTTTTTTCTCACACCTGTCTCTCTGCTCTCTTTAACTTTCTCTTTCTCTCCATCGTTCAATATATATATATATATATATATATATATATATATATATATATATATATATAGATAGATAGATAGATAGATAGATATAGATTTCTTTTTCACTTTACATAGACTCTGCATACACAGCAGAAGTTACTGCTTCACACGCCCCGTCTCCCATAGGGCAAACTTTTCCCACACTTGCATCCGTTGAGACTCTGATGAGCACCGTCTTTCTTCACGCAGGCGGGAGGCCACAGCATCTACTGCCCGTCCCACCTTTAATGTCGTTCGGCTTACATGATGATTGCCGTCCAGTGGCTCTAACACATGCATTATTTCTTCCTCCATTTCCTGCAGCATCTCATCATCCGACTTCAGAAACGCCTGCAGTGCATTCCCCTCATAGTCTGGGTCTTCTGGCTGCTGCTCTTCCTCTTGTGCTTCCAATTCAATCTCTCTAAGAACATCTTCTCGAACAGCCTCCACAGTCTTCTCATGATCGTATGCCCTTCGATGTGCCACCTCAGTCGCATCAAGTGCTTTTTTCGCAGCGCAAAACTCCTCCTCAATGGAAAGCTCAGCCATTGCTTCAGTATTCATAATAGAACATCTGCAGGACTCCTCCAAAGCCGCGAGTTCCTCCCTCTGAACGCGGAACTCACGACGCATTTCCTTCAAGCGTTCCAGTTCCAATTCACGTTTTTCTTCCCATTGTTTTGTTAATCTATCACGAACCGCGCGGTTTTCATCCATACGATCGGACAAAACCCTTACACAACTTTCCAGGTGTTTTCTCTTCTCTTGTTGTATCTTTTCACGTTCCTGTGTCTCCGCAGCCTCGCCACCGGACCCCCATGCTTCTACGCATCGACGTTCTTCCGGGAATACAGGGCGTTCGTCCAAGTACGTCAAGGACGAAAGACGAAGAACCATTTGGCGACGGTACCCTTTTAATCCACGGATTGCAGGGTTTCCATGAAAGTAAATAACGCTGACATTTGGTAGATGTGTAAAAAACTCTACTGGGCCCAAGTTACTCTCCGTCATATCAATTTTGTTGAATGAAAGGTCCACACTAGTTAGGGTACTCCCCAATTCCCAAAGCTCAGTACAAGCATCCAATTTTCCAATGTGGTTGTGCGATGCCTGGAGGGTCTCTAAACAGGGGCATGACCGAGCAATGCCTTTGAGAGAGGTCAGATAGTTGTGAGAGACATTAAGGACACGCAAATTGGTCAGAACTGCAAGCGTAGAGAGAGAGGTAATGGTGTTGTTTTGGACAAAAAGAGAAACCAGTTGTTGTAACGTCTCCATGCCAGTGAGCTCCGTGATGGCATTTTGTTCTAACCACAATACTTTAAGGTTCACGTAATCCTGCAGGTTTTCAATGCGCAAAAATCCTCGACATTGAAGGAATAACTGATCGTTTAGCCGCGGAGCCGCGTAACCGCCATTGTTTTTGCATGCGGCGACTAACACCTCTTTTGTCATCTGTGCCATTGTTGACGTCAAATTCTACTCTCTTGACTTCACTCTACTGGGAGAAACTGGGACTGAGTAGCGTAAAAGGAAAATAAAAGGAACAGAAGAAAAGAAAAAAAAAACCAAAGAAAAAGCTCGACAGGACCCAGTAAGAGTTCACAGAATACAAAAAAAAGAAAAGAGAAGATATAATCACAAGAACAAAACAATACAAAAAAAGCAACAAGAAGAATTGTTACAACTACAAGCAGAAATAAATTTAATGCAACAGCGGTCATAGTTGCCAAGTGGCAGATAGCCGAGTACTCTGACCCCGCTCACCTCTATCAAACTCCTTCACACAGAAGCACACTGACACAGACACAGTCACAGGCAGACAGATAGACGGAGAGACACAAAGGGACTTTCTCTCTTTCTCTTGTTCTTTCTTCTTCGTTTCTTTATCGTCTTCGTGTTGCTGTTGTTGTTGTTGTGCACAACATATCGTTACGAAGATGAGTCGTTGTTTTTTTGTCTTTGTCTTTGCTTTATGTTTTTTTTTGTTTTTACTGGAGAGTAGTCGGCGTGGTCCCGACAGTCACAGTAAACGGTTGAATACCTGCTTCATTTGCTGAAAGCTGCAATTGCTCAAACGCGCTTTCAAGTGAAGCTCTCAAGTCATGGTATGAAATAACAAGGATTGTGTTTTCGTCGTCATTGCCTATAAGCTGCACCAACTCCTCAGAACCGCAATCCAGTTTATTTAGAGAATGAAATACATGGCCCCAGTCTAGACGCGTACGATGATGTTCATCCAGTTGATTAAAAACGTACTGACTGAAAAGTCGCAGGGCGTAACGATTATGTGATTCCGCGCTGTGTTCAGGAACCTCATGCAGAGATTCTAATACAAAATTAAGTTTTACCATCAATCGCATAAGACGCCCATTGTGTACCTCCTTCACACAGTGTGTGACCAAATAGTCTGCATGTCCTTCTTGGTGAGCCACTTCCATTGACATCCGTTCTCCCAGAGCACAACACAAATCTCGAATGCCGGTTACGCCTTCTAAGCATGTTCGCACAAGCGTCCAGAAGGTCGTTGAAAAGCCAGTTATTGGTTGGTTTGCAAAATCATCTGGTCGAACAGAGAGATTACGGGTAGATAACTGAAGAAGCACAAGACCAAGTGCCTGAATGTCTTGTTTCATCAGCATCGCTATAGAAGGATTGGATGTCTTCGATTCCACCAGATCAATAAGTCCTATACCGCTGAAGTAGAACCTACCCGTCATGGAAACGTACAAGATTTTTGACCAATGAATCCCACGCAGCGGAGTTGAAGTTTCATGAAAAGTACGCAGAAGACCAACCATTTGGCAGGCGAAAGACCATAAAAGACCCTCGGTTGCTCGTCCCTTTACAAAGAATTCCTCGTGAAGACTCACTGCACCAGAAATAAACTTATATTCCATGATGATGTCATTGCTGCCCATTACAAACTCATTTGTGGGGATTACACCAGTTAGTGGAACTAGGTTGGGATGCCTGTAGTGACGAAATCTCTCGTTAACCTCACTGCATTCCTCTGCAGATGCAGGCATCATCACAAGACGACGCAAGGCAATATCTTTCCCCGCATAGCGTGTGGTTGTCTGATACATTTGCGTTGTCAACTTGGAATTCATCAGGCTGGGTGATGCCGCATTTTCAATGTTATAGATTGTCGTGTAGTGGGCAAATTTGGCGCTTGTCACGGGAGTGACACTGGGGGCAGTGGATTGCATCAATGGCATGTTTGGTCTTGCATTCCTCACAGCAACAGGCATGAATAATTGTCCTACAGGTGTATATGGTGTAGAAGGAAACGGCTCCGACAAATGCTGTGTATACGGATCAACAGTCTGAGGAGTATTGTAAAGTGAGGTAGGTGACGCAATAAACGTGTTTGCCAAAACACCACCCCCGCTGTTCACATGACGGCGTCCATAGAGATGTTGATTGTTATTTGCATTAACCCCACTGATCACAGTATTCCCCCGTGCAATCAAATTACCCTTACCACCCCGTCCCTTTGAATCCATACCTTTATGGCGACTCTTTGGATCCTTATCTATATATACCCTTAAGCAATGGGTCAAAAAAAAAAAGAGGATACACAAAGTAAAAAAAAAAAATGTCAAACAAGGAAACCAAGATTCATGTAGGCATCAATATATATATATATATATATATATATTTGTATGTATGCATAAAAGACAGAGACATCAAGTTCAATTGCAACGATATCTTATTAGCCACTCCGATTGCGCTTCACCCCACTAGTTGTCGGTTTTTTACTGTTTGGGCGCTTTTTTTTATTGTTCTCCGTCACGCGGGCTTCGGGCATTCGCAACGCCCGCTCGTCCATCCGCACATTTCGTACACTTGCCCCACGAATAATTGTTTCGCGTGACTTCCAAAAGATGTCTCCCTCAGCGCCTGTTCGAATGCACTGCTTCAGCACCAAGTTCATTGCCCTGTCAACCCTCATCACAGTTCCATTGACCGTCTCCCCGTTAGCCAACTCCACGGACACAACCTTTCCTCGGCAGTTCCGGAGCACATCCAGCGGTGTCAGTGGCTTCTTTGTGCTCATGTCCTCCGACTTATAAAGAAACAGGGAGAGAAAAAAAGAAGAATTTATAACCCACATAAATATAAAGAAAACAAAAAAAAACAGACGGACAGACAAATAGACAACCGGAAGGACTGACAGATTGACGGAGAGAAGGAGATCGTAGATTTGAAAGAGTTTTCGATTAATTATCACTCCTGTGATTTTATTCTCTCCCGTATTGCGACTCTCAAATCAATCAGTTGGGGAAATACTGCTGTCAAAGAGCGCAAATCATCCAAAGGCAGGAAAGACACGATACGACTGTGCACCGCCCTTGGAAAGGAACGAAAATATCGAAGAGACGCACAGCTCCCATTTTTGCATTCCAGCACACCTGCAGCGCGACACAAACGCTGGAGTGCCTCAAGGGTACGGAGTGTGGCATAATTCGCAATATCCGTCCCATCTACACCCCAAAAAACTTTCCGGCATTTTGGACAGCGTGTGAATGCGTCATAGATCTCATACACCTTGGCGTGCACATCGTTCTTTACACTGTCCTTTGGAACGGACTGCAAGACTTCATTACACGCGACACATCGTGAAAATACACGCACAAAGTTGTAGGAAAGGCGGGCTCGCTGGATAAGATCCACCATTACGGAGAGGAAGTTTTCTGAATTCAGTTGACGTATTTCATAGAGCACAATTTCCTTCTCCATACTGTCCTCCTCCGAATATATTGACTCGCCATCCGAGTCGTAGGCAACAACGGTTCGCCGACTATTCAAAAAAACCTGACGTTTTTTAACAGCCATATTGTGGGCCATGACCTGAGCTATCAGTATAGAGCTAGATGTAATCAATGCCAAATTTTCCGTGATGGACTTCTTCAGCAGTTCATTCTGATGCAGCGTACTATCGCAGACCGCATTGTAGCCCAGCAGCCGGAGGTACTTTGCCACACGGTACAGGCTGTAGTCCATCAGAAAACCATCCGTGGTACCCATCAGCACCAAAGCCCAGACAAAAGGCAAAGAGAATACAGCATAAAAATTCGCAGTGCAACACAGACAGAATCTCTCTCTCTCTCTCTCCTTCTCTCCTCAGCTTTCCGCCCTGCACTTCCTAAAAAAAAAAGCACCAACTGCCAACAAAGATCCACGTCTCTTTCTTTCCCTTTCTCTTTCCTTCAGCCTATTGCCTAAAACAGATCCAACAGGAGACAACCAAACAAAAAAAAAAATTCAATCCATAAAGAAAATCCTTGTTATTGTGGCTATCAGAGTGGGCAAGGGATTAGAAATACAAATAAAATATATTTAAAATAAAATTAAAATCTTTAAAAGGCAATAAGAAGTTCAAAGAATGCCAAATAATCACACACATAAAAAACAAAATAAAATCTCGCGTTTTAATTCATAACATGAGTAATGTGACATCAGTGGTATACATGTGACCGTTACCAAGCGATGGCGAAGCGTCCCATAAAAACTGAAATATCTCTAGAGTGCAATGAGGCACATTTACGTGAAGAGACAGAGAAAAGAAGAAAGAGAGAGTAAAAGAAAATAATAAAGTTCACGAACATCCAGGTCCAGAGAAAAGCCTGTTCTGCTTCAACAAATAAAATCAAAGAGGTAATCACGCATTCAATGAGAACATTATGGCATTCATCTCTCCAACACAGATAGAGATAGAGAGAGAGAGAGAAAGAGAATGCAGTTATCAAGTGCACAACAAACAATCGTGGTCCCTTTTTCAACGAAGACTAACATTGGGACTCAGCATCATCGGAGGAGGAGTGAACCCAACCATTCGCCAACCACACGGAGTAACACATCATGTACAACGCATGCGCAAGAGTGTATGCACTGAGACAGAATCATGCATACAAGGCGAGAACCACAGTTAACCTTCAACTCCAAAGAGATGAGTCTGGGCCATGACAACCACCTGTTAACACCTTATTCTCGAATCCTCCTCCTTCTTTTCATTCTTGTGGGATGTGCACATTGCTACATCTAAAAAAAAAAAAAACGGCAACACCTAAAACATGCACGTAAAGGGAAACAAATAAAACCATAAAAAAAAGAAATCCAGGAGTAAACAAATGAGATGAAAAAAAAAACAATCGAAAACCGCCGAAAAGAGAAAACAACAACACGTCCACACAGAAAAAAGGAAACATCACTTGTCTCCCACTCATTTACATTGTTTTTTTTTTTTTTTTGGGGGGGGGTTAATCCCTTTGCAATCGGCAAGAGAAAAACAAAAAAAAATGTCATTTTTCTCTTTTCATTCATCACTTACTTTTTTTTCCTCTCCATTGCCACTGGGCCAAAAAAAAAAATATTCTTCCTTCCTGCACTTCCTTTTATCCCTTTACTCTTTTTATTTATTGCTTCAGATTTTTTTTTGTGTCTTGCTCATCTCGGCAAGAGGGAAGGAGAAACCAGTTCTTTGCCATGAAGAAACGCACACGCAAAGAGAAACATATAACTCATTTAAATGGACTAAAAATAAGAAAAAAACACACAGATATGGACGAAAACGACCTGGTAGATTTCTGAGAGGGAGGAAAGCTGAATGCACTGGGGTGACAAAGCGGTTTTCCCCAGAAAACACAATACTCTCTTATCAACCTTTTTCTGCCCTTTTTTTTTCGTATTACAACACCATTCAATCAAAAAAATTTTTGGAAGCCAGGGATTGACAAAACACACACACACACAAATATTTTTTTTTTATGGAAGTACATACATTCGCAAGGTGCCCGCGATTTCCTACATCTGTAAAAATGAGGCGCAGTAGTTACTCTGGTTGAATATTTCGTAGAAAGACTTTACTTGGCACTTCTTATGCCTGCTGTCCCTTGGAGCACTTCTTCTCCATCACCCTCCTTCGACTTTTTTTTTTTGAACTAGAACTCCCTCTCTGCAGAGGCACGTGTCTGGCGGGGAAGGTATTTTTTCACTCCATCGTATAATAGCAAAACATGTTTTACTTTTATTTTCCTCACTTCTTTTTTTGCAATTTCTTCTTCCTTACTCCCTTATTTTCTTATTCTTCATCTTTCATACTTGGTTTACTTTTCCATTCCTCACCTCTCCTTCAGATATCAATGGCCCCCGGTTCATACTCCTCTTCGCTCTCAAATCGGGAAGTCGGAGCTTCTGTCAGGCCTTTGGATGTGGCGGGGGAGCCGTTCTCCAACAAGTGTTGGGATTTCTCGCTCGCCCGCACAGCTTCCTCCTTTTGCGGCCGGAATTCCTCCGGTATGCTCCCAAGTGCGGCCTCTCTTGTGGCATGCCTTGAAACATGATCTCGAACAATAGAAACGTAGCCAATAGGGTCCTGAAGTAAATGAGAGGCTGCAGTGGCGTTTAGTGGATCAGAGGCATTGGGGTACCGCAATAATTGCGGGAGGAAGACATCAAAAACATTCTGCAACTCATACATAGGTGTCCATGTTTGATTGATTACATCAAGACAAACAGACCCACTTGTTTCGTCCACATTTGGATGATAGATGCTGTTGCTGAATCCAATTGAGGGCGACTTAAATGGGTAGTCCGGGGGAAGCTGCACATGAACAAACCATGTGCCGTCCTCGTAGGCCGTTCCCTCAGGACCATGGAACTCAACCCAAAACTCTGAGACAGAGTGAGACGGATGCACCTTCCGCGAGCCACTCATTAGTTTCATGAAGTCCATCTCCTTGCGACGTGACGAACGATCCCCGAGCATAGTGAATATATAAATTAGAGCTCTCCCCAAACCTCTTCACAGGTTGTTCCCTTTTAAAAAATATATTGTTGTTGTTGTTGTTCTTGCTGTCTCTCTCTCTCTCTCCTTCCCCCTCCCTCTCTCTTCCTATATATATATATATATATATATATATATATACCTCACCCTGTAGCCTTGCTGTGTTTTCTATAGCCTTTCTTTCCTTTATTTGTTATTTTCTTTCGTCGCGGAATGATCACGTCGTAGTTTCCCGCGGGCGGCAGGCTCAACAACAGAAAAACAGAAAAGGACGTGGGGAGTGCAAATGGAACAAAAGGTTAAATAAACACGCAACTGCATAAAAGTGAATGAAAGAGAGAGTAGCGTTAGGGAAAGAGAGAGTACACACAACTGCGTCACACAACTCATCATATTCTGTGAGGGGATTAAAGCAAACTGACAAGAGATCAGGTCATAACAGAACCGTTGTACTTCACCATTGTGCACATACACGTGCAAATGCACATGCACACAACGAAAAGCAAAGAAAAAACTTTTTGTGCGGAGGCACTGGCCGTTCTCCCACAACTTCTTTAGTTGCTTTGGGTTTTTTGTCGTTGTCGTTGATGTAAGGAGGGAAAAAGTCGTGTCATCTTGTTGGCTGCTCCGCCTCCAGAAGAGTGCAATGGTTGCACTGACGCATCGAGAATCCAAACATATCTTTTGCCTTCATGTGGTACCCAAAAGTTCATTCGAAACATAATCATTACAGCATGGAAATTTAATGCCCACCATCGCCAATAGTTTCTCTTCACACATCTCTTTGCATCATGGACTCATTAGCCTTCTAGGGTAAAAGAAAAAGTAAGAGTGAGCAAGATACAGAAAGGAAGAGCAGGGAGGCAATATATACATATAAAGAAAAATCGACATCGCTAACATGCATAACGACCATGGCAAAAGTAAACAAACAAACAAACAAAAAACTCTTTTTTTTTTAATTACTTACAAAATTAACCTTCGTCAATTCACCTATTCATTATTATTATTATTATTATTAATATTCGTAATCATCACGCTTTACGTTAAAGGAGTCCACGTGATGCTTGATCTTTGATCCAGGCATCCACGTAACAAGATCTTCCAGGCCTTTGGCAACGAGGAAGGCGGGGTCTCTAACTTGTGTCGTACCAACCCGCACGTGTCCATGATGAACAAGTTCTGCAGCAAGTTTGCAGTTTGGTGCCATGCTGAGATCTCGAAGAACTGTAGAGAGCCGCCGTTTACAAAAAGCCTCTATTCCTACCTTATCCACCTCAGCCAAACCGAGCTTCTCTTTAATAAGCCCCATCGCAAAAAACTTGTCTAGCACCTGCTGGGTTATTTGTATTCGGACCTTGCTGTCCGATGGAAGATAGCGAAGGTGCGCCAGGAGCTGCCGGATGAGGCCCACCAGGCGCAGATACCTGCGATAATCTTCACGGTCCTCTAGATGATACTTCGTGATACAGAAGGGCTCATGCCAGTTGTCTTGCGGATACTGCATGAAGTCATGTTTTCGGAGGAGTTTCTTCTCATGGTACTTGAGGGCGCGGTGAATAGGGTTGCCTTTGCTGTGTGCCGAAGTTGGGGTGAACTTGCTTCGCTTGCTCCGCCTGAGAGCGACTTCCTGCTCCTTCACCGCACTCTTAGATAGCCTTGCCTTAAGCACCGAGGCACGTTGTGCCGTGTCCCGCACCATTTCCTACGACAGCAAGCAATGAAGCAAGGAAGAAAATAATAATAATAGTAATATCATATTTGGCCATAATGGTAAAAAATTGATACACAGAAATAAATGACTATGGATAGATAATGGTGACAACAAGTCCAGTAACAAAATACTGGTCATACATTATCGTGCACTACAAGTATGCCGTTTTGTTTTGTCTTGTTTTCTCTCACTCTCTCTACTTCTTCTGAAATAACTTCCACCATTCAAAGCATGCACATCATGTACATTAAGCAAAGCAATTAAAAATAAAACAAAAACAAAAACAAAAGAGTAAATATTCCAAGTAGGAATCTACACACACGCATGTACCAACACACGAAAGCTCTCTACCTCTCTATCCCTTCACATATATATATATATATATATATATATATATATATTATTATTATTATTATTATTATTATTATTATTATTATTATTATTAGCACTACCAAAGCTGTCCAACGTATATACGCAAAGATAATACAGAAATGCCCTTCTCCATTCAACACAGACATCACAAATCATATCATCATAAACGTCTGGCACCAGTAGGTTGTCTGGTGGGGCGTAATGCTTCCAATTCCCTCTGGGCCTCTTGTTTCTCAAGGAATATCCGCATTGAATTCACCTTCAGCTCCTCAAGCTTAGATACAAGCGCCTCGTTTTCCAAGATCATCTCGTCATATCGTTGAGCAGCTTTTTGTGCCTCCTTTTTTGCAATTTTTACCTTCTTCATAATTGCTTTCTGTTTATCCTGTTCTTGGGATATAAGGTCTTGATACTGCGCAGCTTGTTCTTGCAGGCGACGATTATTTGCAGCCACTTGCTTGTTAATATCATTCATAAGTTCACCTCTTAATTGTTCTTCACGATGACGCATCTCAATTTCCTTCTGTTTCACAATCATTTCCATTTGTTCTATCTTTTGCTTCTCGGTGGCGAGAAGGGAATTGGACCACTTAACCATTTTTCTGGTATTCTCAAGGTTATCAATTTTTTCCTTTAATGAAACCTCAGTGCGTTGAAGTTGTTCCTGGAGTCGATCAAAACTCTTTTGAAGCTCATCGTAGGCAGCCATTTTAAATCGCATTTCCTCAAGACGACTTGCGCTATTTTCTACTTCTTCTTTCCATCGTTCAATCTCAGCGCTCTTTGCGCGCTCCATGAAATCCATCTCTTCCTTTACCCCATTCAGTTGTCCCCGCAATGTCTCTAACTCCACTGAGAGGTGTTGGTTGTACTTTTGTAGTTCACGGTTTTCACTGTCTAACTCTTGATGCTCCTCCCTAAACTGCGCACGCTCCTCCTCCAGTGTGGCTTCTAAATCTTTGATCCTCATCTCACATTTGTTAAGCTTCTTGACAATTTTGTCGCATGTCTTCTCCTTATCTTGTATAACGCGTTCGATTTCCTCATCCTTTCGCTGAAGCAATTCTTTAATCTGTTGGACTGTAGCTTCATCTGCAAGACCAGATTGAGCCATGTTGTTGTTGTTGTTCTCCCCAGTTCCACTGTTGGCAGTTGTTTTTCCCGGTTTGAGAAGTTCATATTTTCTCAGCATCTCTTCCAGCTTTCGTTGATGCTGATGCCGAAGTTCTGTCAAACGTTGTTTAATTCGAATTTGCTGCTGGAGCTGGGCCAAAAGATCAGCATCTACCGTGTCCCCTTCATCCACAGCCGCAAGAATAAAGGAGTCGGTGATTTCATTGGCCTTGTTGGCACCATCAACAACGTCACTTGAATCTGCGATACAGACACCATAGCGGCGAAGAGAAACATTAACTTCTCTAATTCGTGACTCCAATGTTTTTCTGGCATTCTTTTCCTCATCGAGCTGATTGCACAGAACAGTCTTCTCGTCAGCGTTGGCCCAGTGAGATCCACCAGCAATACTAGTCTGGGTACCGAGTATGGCGCTGCTGCCACTTTCCTCTAGCATTCTTCTTAATTTTTCAATATCTCGTTCCTTTTCTGTCACCAAAGCCTTGGAGGACTCCAGCTCTTCGGCTAAGGCCTTATACTCTTCCTTGCTCTTCGCAATCCTCGCTTTTATTCGTTCCTGGTCTCGCTCAATCTTTTCACGCAGTTTTGTATTCTCATCTCTGAGTGAGCTTAAGTCAACCCTCAACTGCGATAGCACTTCATTGTTCGCTGCGCGTTTTACAGAGTCCTCTTGATGAAGGCTTAACAATTCATCCCGCGCACGGGTAACCTCATCAACCTGTCGCTGCGACTGTTCCAAAAATCCATTAACTGCTGTCTGTGCATACTTTTCCAAATCTTCTCGCGTGTACGTTGACTGTCTCCAGGCATCATATATTGCTGCAAATTCATTCAGGTAGAAATCAATCTCCTTTACATCCCAGCCATCATCCGTTGTATTGTACGATCCATCTTGTGGCATCTTTCTGCGAATCGCCTGACGTTGTTCATCCTGGCATACTCGCTTGATAAAGTTCATTGCAATCGATCGTAGTTCTTTCCCATGACCCACTTCGTTTTGGAGATTCCATTCCAAAAGTGAGCGCTCATCAGCTCCTTTTTTTAATTCCTTCTGCTTTTCCTCAACAACCTCATTTACCTTCTCCAGTTGTGCCTGGAGGGTGCGAAGATTTTCCTCAAGTTCAAGATTGTTCTTTTCACCTCCCCCTCTAAGATCTGCATTCTCAATCTCCAATTCCTCAATACGTTGTTTTAGACTATCTTCTTCATCAAAGTCGACATTCCCTATCCTCTTTTTAAGCTCCGCAATCTGATCCAACAGGTCCTGAATACGAGCATCTTTCGGATCCATATTTTTGACGGGTTTATTCTCAATCTGCTTTGCTCTCAAAGCAAAGCGAAGGGTTGAAATAGTCTCCGAAATATTCTTTTCGGAGGGCCCAATGTTGGCAAACATGACAGTTTTTGCATTACCCCCAAGGGAATCCTTAAGAAGCATTGTCAAGGGCGAGCCGCGGTACGGGATATGTTTGCCTCCCTTCACAATAGTATCAATGACAGTTGCGAGAGCAGAGAGTGAGAGATTAATATTACATCCCTCCTTCGCCGTCTCACCTGTGGCATTTGTTTTGCTTAGCTTCTCTGATCCTGCCAAATCTACAACATTAATTTTACTAGTGAGAACAATAGGTGAATTTGGGTCTTGTTCAAAGTCAAACTGTTCTATTTGAAGGGTAAAAAGTGAATGAGAACGACTGCTAGTATCATTTAAATCTGTGGAGGCTGTCTGTCGTCGTTCTGTTCCAGCGTTAAACCACCGTATGGCTTCATCGAAGCTCGTCACCTCGGGCATTTCAGCGCCTTTTACATAAAAATTTTTAGCCATATTTTGTTTGATCTCAAGATTCACTTGCTTGGAAGTCAAAAGATCTCGGGACTTGCCATTGTACAGCTCCACATATGAGACTTTTACTTTAAATGATTTTGTGCCAGATGACAACTTTCTGATCTCATTAAATAGATAATTTACTACCTGCGGCATCATACCCCACATTTGCGGGTCATTTAGTTTGCCTGTCATTGTATGCGTCTTGCCGGAGCCAGACTGGCCGTAGGCGAAGACAGTTGCATTATAGCCCTGCAGCACAGCCTCAACAAGTGGCTGGACCTCCTGAAGGAAAATATCCCGCTGGGTATAGGTGTTGTTATACACGGCATCAAACGTGAAGGAGTCTGGGTCCCCAATGGAGTGGTGCACAATTACTTGGTTGGTCGCAAGGTCAAGGCGCACGAGGGCCTTGTCGCCACGCTCCGCCTCATATGGCAACAAATTTCGGCATCGAACGACCACACGGATGTTCTCAGCTCCAGGCTGCTTCTTTCCCATGATGTTCTCTTTTCCTCTACAGAGAGTACGTTCTACACCTTTGTCACACAAGGACACAATTAGTAATAATAATAATAATAATAAACAACGCGGAAATGAGAACTAGGTGCGAAATCTCAATTAAAAGCGAGAAGAAAAACTAAAGGTAACAAAGAAAAAGAAGAAATACATGGCATATACACATATAAAAGTACGTATTATATAATATGCGGAATAGAACTCTTCACTGGGCGAGATCAAATAAAATTTTGAAAAACACGACAACAACAAAGAAACTCACCAGACACAAAATTGGAGAAGAACAAGAAGAATAACAAAATTTAGCGAATAGCATGAACAAATAAAATTCCGACCAGAGCATTGTCACATTTCGCAACGCCGAAGAGCGTCATAAAATTCACGAGCTGGGACAAACGCCACATCCAATTTCCCACAGGTGTTAACAGCATCATTATGAGATAGATCCAGCCATGGATCATGGTACAATGGAGCTATTTTGGGGTCAGAGGGCGGTGCGTTCTTCAAAACCCGAGCGACAATAACACCAACACAGTGTCCACTGTCCTTCCGCAGAACAGGGCCTCCACACATGCTTAAAAGAAGAGAAGTTTGTAATGACGCTAAGATCACCGTGCCGTAGTCAAGAGATACGAGGGCTGCCTTGCATTTGCCCTCTATACAAACTTCTTTCAGTCGTAAATCATCATCGTTTGGATTGGCCCTCTCCTCTATGGATTCCATTCCGCAAAATAAAAGTTCAGTGCCCTCCTTTATTGGATTTACGTCCAACTCAAAGGGGAGCAAGTGGAGATTATTTATCTCATTCTCGACTTTACAGCGAAGAGACGAGACGTCCATATTGGAAAAGCGCGTCTGCACAAACTCCAGCTCGAGTGATTTCTCCACCATGTCGTTGCTCTGCGGCTTCAATAGTCGTGTGCTAATGTGGCGCTCCCCAATTGCCCGCAGCCCGATTGTGTCTCCGTATATATGTCTATACCTCACAGGGCAGGTCACATGAGCCGCACTCAATACGTGGTATTTGTAGAAGCCATTAAGTTGTTGAAACGATACAAGAAATCCACTTCCACGAACCAAAGGCAAAACAGTATGACCCTTCTGTGTCCAGAGAAAGTAAGAAGAGACTCCAAAGACTGACATCAGGAGTCTTACTTGAGAAACAAAAAAGAATCAAGAAAAAAAAAATGGAAAACGCATACATACACAGCACAAAACAAAACAAAAAAAAATCGAGGAAATCAAATCTTCAGATGCAGACCACTTATGTTTTACAAGTGATTTTCCTTTTCCTTTTTTTTTGGTGGGGTTGGTTTCCCCCCACGCACCCTCTCCCACACAGAAAAAAAAACAGTTGAACTCACATATAAGATGCGTTTGGTGCAATCTTTTTTTTTCCCATCCACATCCTCATATTTATCATTGTTATCACAAGTCTTGAAGTGCTTCCCACGGGGATAAACAATCTCAATGTGAGAAGTGGGGAAAGGACAGGAGAGAAAAAAAAAAGGGTGGGGAAACTAGTATACATGAGCACGACCCATTAGTTTTAAAAACTCCTCCTCGCTCACCGTCAACGGCTCCTTGATGTCGTTCTCGTTTCTACCAAAGGCAATAGACGGGTGGGCAAAGAGAACCATCTCCGCCAGCTCGTCATCTGTCAGGTTCATCTCCAATGAATCGGAAATAGGACGAAGATCATCAACCGAAATGTACCCCTTTTCCGCTACATCTATGAGCTTGAAGGCTCGAATAGCCTCTGACCGGGTTTCACGCTGTGTCATCTTTGCGAGGAGGACGCAGTAAAATTCGTTAAAATCCACTGCGCCGTTGATAGAGCCACCCACCTGTTTAAGCAGCTGAGCCAACTCTTCTTTGCTCGCATCGTACCCAAGAGCACAAAGCGCCACTTTCACGTCGACAGACTTAATGCGTCCTGTGCCTTCAGAGTCAAAAAGATCAAACGCCTCACGAAGTTGCGCCTTATGTTTCTCAGACATGGTGATGGCGAGCGGTGTTCTCTGATCGATCCTTTCACTCGTCACATTTTTGGAGGCACTCTTTGTCCTAGCTAGCTCCATCCTGAAAGCGACCAAAAACTTCAAGTGGGGAAAGAAGAGAAGAAGAATAGTAATAATAAATAAAATAAAACACACACGTGCACACACACATAAGAAGGAGGAAATGAAGAGAAATGTATATCTTGGAGGGCATCTCTCTTGATGGAGATTCCCCTCCAAAGGGTCATAAAAAAACTTCTTATGTAGCTGGGTACCATGCATGAAAATTCACAGCTTGCTCACATCTCTCCTTTTTCTTTACCTACAACAAATGTACTGAACCCTCCGTGTGGTAATATCCATCGGAGGATCCCTGCATACGGCATATATCAACTTGCGAAAAAGTGACATCTCCAAAATAATGCTGCTGGTAATTCACCCACATCGATAAGGGTATCTTGCTGCCAAACTCTGCTTGTTGACCAGACCTAATCTTGGCAACTGTGATATGAGGCACGTAGGAGTCATGTGGGTTACCCTTCATGTCCACATTTAATCCCCCACCAACCTTCAGCCGGATTTTTGAAACAGCCCCATCGAGAATACTAAAGTCCGCCTCAGGTATCACACGAATAAATAGAACCCGGCCGTGGCCAAACGTTCCCAGTCCTCTAAACCGAAGCTGCAGCGGACGAGTCGTTGAAAACACCTCCGATACCGATTCATAAATCGATTCTAGCTTCTCCTTCTGTCCACTCTCCGGAATGGTCATCACGCCCAGTGTAATGTGCAGCTTGGCCAGTGGGACAAGCAAGGGGGCATGCTGCTGATGAGAAAAGAGAATTTGATTGTGCATCTCATTCACGCGTGCCCGGAGAACATTCCTCACGGGAAGACGCAGCGACAAAAAGTGCGTGGGCCGCTCGCGGGCACTCCACGCGGGTGGTATCGTCTGCCGAGTCTCCCCAGTTGTAAAACTTGTCCGCAGCTCACGGCGATACCGCGACTGCACATCGGCCTCGGTCCCAGTGACACCGGGTGCAATCCGGCGATCAACAATACGGTGGTTGATGGGAAAGTAAAGTCCTCTTTCGCTCTTCTGCACAACTGCAAACGTGCGCCGCAGCATTTCTTCTGCGTTATAGACTCAGAAAAAGAAAGAAGAGAGAGAAAAAAAGGAAAATAAACAAACCAAGTACAACAACAACACCCCCCCCCAAAAAAAAAAACGCCCACAGACTGGTTTACACATTTTCCCTCTCAATGGCAAACAATAGCAACAACAATAAGAATATTAGAAAAAAAAAACAGCAGCAACAACAACAGCACATCCACGACAGTAATTAGTAGGATGAGGAAATGCCGTTGATAATAGAATAATTAAAAATGTAATCATAATAAATTTTAAAAAAAAAGGAGGGTGAAAACGCAATAAAAAGAAAAGAAAAGTGAAGAAGAAAAAAAGATGGCTTGTAAAGAAACAATTGTCCTCATGGAAAGCAATAAACAGCACAATGATTTGTTATACTAATTTGTTTATTTTGTACCATATACTTTTCCACGTCTTTTAATGATTATTCACTATTTCTCTTCATTATATTCTGTACCTAGAGCCGCTGGACGAACAGCAAGAGAACGTTGTTCAAACTCATTCTGAGATGTCTCTTGGAGCACCTCAGAAGATGACATTGCAATTCTTCGGATCTTCGTATGCTTCTCATCCACATGGCTTACATTGAAATACGAGTCTTGTATAGAATCCCCCCACTCAAGAAAGAATTCATAAATCAATTCACGCTCCACAGGGCTATATCTTAACTTCGCAGGATCATGTGCATGTGTGAAGGAATCTGCAAGGCATCGAAAAGCAGACGATTTCACAGAAGATTCTACATGAAGAGAAACCACGTAAAATGCAGAAACCACCATACCCAAGGTGTGGCGAACCGATCTACTCATAATGCGAGCGATTTCAACTGGAAAGGCATCCTGTTCAGTGGAGGACTTCTTCCTAGACTCAAGAATAGCATTACAAGCCTCATTCGTGAGAGCGGGAACTGACATGGAACGAAACCAATCACCAACAAGAAAACTGAGAACACTCACGTCTCTCATAGCTCTCACGTTGAAGCGACGTCTATTAATAGAAATTCTGCACTCACTTAATGTCGTCTCGTCGAGGGATGCACTTGGGGCAAGAGACAAAAGCGCTAATTCTGCATTATGTGGATCATCTCTGGTCAAATTTATTAATCTACAGAGAATGACATGAATGATCATGGGAATATAGCGATAATTATCAGCCTCTTCTCCATGCAAAACCAAACGTTGTCGCTGTAAAAACAACTCAATATCAACAATATCATCAGAAAACCCTACGCGAAATGCCTGTGTTAGTCTCCACAAATGACGTTCAAAATCAGAAATAAACTGAGCCTGTCTTGATGTTTGAATAGCACCCGGCCTCATTTCTCGAACGAGTTTTATAACTTCTGCACTTGGCATACGTTGACTGTAAACCAAATAACAAGCTATCATGAGTCCAGTTCTTCCCAATCCTGCATGACAATGAACAAGAACTTTACCAGAATTCCTCACATGAAAATCCATCACTTGTACACTCCGCAATACGATATCCTGTTGTGGCGCTGTCATATCTGGCCAAGGAAATTCATAGTAACTAATACCATGCCGCATTAAATCCTCTTCTCCATTGTAACTATATCCTGTAGCGGCGTAAACGCCATCGGGACCACAACTCGCATGTTCTCCCTTTTCTTGTAAATTAAAAACACCTGTTATTTTATGCGCCTTAAATTGCTGGATGAGGAGATATTTAATAAACAGAGATGTAGACGGTCGTTGACTCGCTATAACATTTGTACCCACCCAACTTGAATTCAAACCTTCAATTGAAGTATCAAAACGTTTCTCCTTTAAGGCCTCCCAATTTTCATGCTTACACTTTACGCCCCCACAAAAGGAACAGTGAATTCCCTTACGTGCTCTGTCAAGGAAGCCACCAGGCTTGGACTCATCTACCTTTTTGAATCTTCGTTTGCGCCCCTTTAACGACGAATGAGATTTAGCTGAACTCTTCACCGTATGGTCCTCCGGTGGAAAGCCCGCATCAAACCCACCGAGCATCCAACACTCTGAATAAGTGGAGAAGAGATGGGAAAAGACAAAGGGAAAAAAAAAGTTAACAAGAGAGTAGTAACCGCATGCTTTCCACCACCTCCCTTTTTCCTTATCTCACACACCCTCCCTCGCAAACTTACACACCCACTCACGCTCAGATGCATCCACATTCCTTTTTTTTTTTTGGTTCTCCTGGAGAATTTTTTTGGGTTTTCTTACTGTTTTTTTTTTCATCTTTTTTTATCCCCCTTACGCACAAACAACTGTGAATGACCAAACAATAATACTACATACATTGTATTATTTCTACCAGTAGTTATTCCTTATTTGTGTCATTCTCTACCCACCAACACTACCAACACACAGAACTTTTCTTTAATGACGATGCATCACTGCAGATTTACTACATCAATCGCATCCAACCCCCATCCCTAAAATCTGCGCTGCAATGTAATTGACTTTTCTTTCTTGTGCGTGTGTGTATAACAAACAAAAAAAAAGCACGAAAATAAACGCAAACACAAATAAATGTAAGAGCGAAAAAACAAAAGCATGCCACTCTTTAACAGCGCGACAGACTAAGCACTGGACGAAATTGACGAAAACTCAACACTGGCTTTACTTTCCTGGTAACGAGTCACCTTCACCTCATTGAGGACTGATTCCGTGACATCCCCCCCATAGCCCGCCTTCCTTAACAAATGTTTCATCGTTTCCTTGTGCGTCCATTTCTCTTCAGCCATAACAGAGGGAAGAAAGGTGGCACCGTAGTTCTTGTAGCGGATCCGTATTCCATGAACACCTATTTTCCAGTCCTTCCAGTTGTCCGCCTCCTCAAAAGAGTGCAGCAGGTAAACCGTACAGCTGAGTGAAGGCAGCTCGCCCAGCCCAACTGGAGGAAAACGGCTGTCATTAAATGATGCAGCTAGAGCGTAATTCTTTAACTGCTCACGGAGTGGCTCGGCTTCAAAGTTACCAATACACCCTCGAAGTGCGCCATCTGCAGTCTTAAGACTGACAAAGACAGGACACTTGATGTTAGGAACACTCTGTGGAGCCTCTGGAAGTGGCTCTTTCTTCAATTTGCTATAAATCACTGCAAAGCAGTACTTCACCATATCTGGAGTAGCGTCAACCATTATTATTATTTTTTTAAATCACTTACTCAAAGCTAAGAAAGAAACAGCTCAACAAAAAACAAAAAAAGAAGGAAGAAGGAATTCAATTTGCATGTTTCATCACTCTCAAATACACATTTTGACCTTTCTTTTTTGTCTTCTCCTTTCCCCAAGCCACATATCCTTTATACATGGTGCCTTTCATACAGGGATTCCTCTTAACCCAGACAAGGAGAAACACACACACACATAGACTCACTATCTACTCATTTCCCTCTCAGAGCCATATCGCTCTTTTTTTTATGTTTTCCCTGATATAAAAACTTTAACTGGTTTGCATTTCGTTATTCTCCAGTCCTCAGCCTCCAAGAGTCTCTCCATTACCCTCATTCGGAGGAATAATGAGTGAGCACAAAAAGCAAGTTATTAATACACCTGTAATGTCCATTAACACTTGGATACATGGTGCTGCATGTTCCCTGTTGATGCCCACAAACTGAAAAAGAAAGGGCAGTGTTGTTCCAAACAAAATAGCAACCATCATGACAGAAAAAAGTGACAGGGAAACCGCTATAGTTGAGTAGAACTGGGCACCATAAAAGTAATACACCCTCGCAAAACCAACCAATGTTAGCATCGAAGAATTAATAAATCCACAAATAATTTCCTTCCGAAGAACCAAAAGATAATCACTTTGTCGGAATTCTTGCATTGTCAAACCTGTAATGCAACGCACAGTCGATTGATTTCCCGCATTACCTCCTGCCCCCACAAGCATTGTAAGAAACATGGGAATTATGATATGATTACTTATAAGCCTTTCGTACATCTCAAGTATAAACTGGGACAAGGACTGAATTAACAAAAGAACAATCAAAACTACTGTTCTTTGGCAAACAACATCAAAGATTCCGCCAAGACCCAAATACAGAGAATATCGAGGAAGCTGTTCTTCTACAGTAGAATGATGAACAATATGCTCTTCTTCCTCGACCTCCATTGATTGCATCAACACAGCCTTGGCATCAATTGATGTATTCATTTTGCCTTTCCTTTCTTTTTCGCTTTATGAGTGATCATCTTTTTTTTTTATGTTTCCCGTATGTGTATGCATACACGTATGTGATTCCAGAAAAAGAATTGAAAAAAAAAAACCGTAAAAAAACATACAAAGATGGTATGTGTGTGTGTGGAGAGAGAGAGAGAGAATAAACAAAACAAAACAAAAAACATTACTAACACAGCACACAGACACACACGCACCCACACAAATAGCGCAAGCGGCTCAACGTGAGAAACAGAAGCACACAAATACCAATCATACAACGACGTGAAAACGCTGTTATCCAACCAAAAAAAGAAGAAACGGTAATAACAATAGCGCCTATATATATATATATATATATATATTTATTTATTTATTTATTTAGATATTATACGAAGAACGAAGATACCGCTTCCCGGGCAGGATGCATCGCCAGCTCTGGAAGCATCTCGCGTTGACTGGCCAGCGTCCCCCGGCAGCGGTGTCCCGCAACGCATTGATATCCCGATTGATCAGGTGTTCTCTCAAGGAAATCCACCAGCCTCAACGCATTATGTTTTGAGCATAAAAGCTCTTTGCATCCTTTTGACCAAAGGTCTGAAGGCAATTCCAGGGGTGTAGAAAGACATGTAGACGTGTCGTAACAGACATAGTAACAATCCTTGATGAGCTCACATTGCGACGTCAGCTTGCCGTGTTTTGCGCACCATATTCTTTGTTTGGCTGGTGCCCAATCCGTAGTAGTCACCCCACCCGCATGCCGAGGACGATTCATTGCTGGTGTCCACGTTACACTCCCCGTCAAGGCGGGTCTCGTCTCCCCAAGAGTCTGCTGGGGCCGACTGCCTTTCTGGGGTAAAATGTGGTGGGACTGCTGCACGAGAGCGTGAGATGCCGATGTATTTGCGTCATTGAACTGCCCACGACAAGCAAACTGCGGTACGCACTCATAAACCCCTTTGCGAACCTCCTTCGTCTGATTAATATTCCTCCTTCGGTTATGACGACCACAAATAACCGTCTCTGCCTCTGTCCTCCGGCGGCATTCCTTGTGGGTCTTGCAGCGCATTTGCCCACCCTGGCCATCTAGAGGCATTAGGTCTACTCTTGTTCGCTTTCGTCTATGGATAGAGCAGAACCCCATCTCTACGTTGGGCCTATTTCCGTGCATCTTCGTTATTGCTATTTTGGTAATTTCCCTCCTTGTTTTTCTCTAGCCGCTTTTGTCCTTGTATTTCCCCTCTAAATTCCCACCGCCACCACACACACCTACAGAGAGAACAGCAAAAAAAAAAAGTAGAAAAAATATAGCCATAACATATATACCGATTCATAAATAAAGTTAACGTACCCAATGTGAATAAAACTAAAACAACAAAAAATTGAAGAAAAAAAAGGACTAAACGCTGCATCCAGACGATACCTACAGAAAAGAAAAGAGGCCGCAAAGGAATGTCGAACACGAAAAAGCAATTTCAGAAATTGAGTGAAGAAGAAAAGGAGGAAAAGATAGAAAGAAACCAAAATCAGACAAACCATCCTTTTTGATTACTTCCCCCTCCCCCTCTCTCTCTTCGTTTGGGTATTATTACCTTTCTTCATGAAAAAATTCTTGACACCTCTTTCCACGACTGATGATCTGATGGGTCTTTTGCTTGAAGTACTACCATTTCTGTCAGCTCATCATCGTTGATTAAGTACAGCAGGGACGCAGAGCGACTCCACGTCGCACACACAGCACCTTGAGAGCAACGAAAGACGTCACAATCGTACGATTCCATGACAGGCGAAACGCAGTTCAGTCGCACAATATACACCGCACTGCGACTGCAAATCGCCAGCAATTGGAATGATCGCCCAACGCAAGGAGCCCAAACAATATGATGAATAGAAGTGTCAACTCGTTCGGGAAGTCCACTGCGAATGGGCTCAAACTGTTTGCAATCCTTTGAACATCGATACAAATAAAAAGCGCCATTCATGCACCCGACAGCAAGAGCTCTGCCTTCATCGGCCGAACTTGGGAACCAAGCAATAGCAGTAACTCCACCACGACGAGTATCTAAGGGTCTACCCGTACTGGTCTCCTGAGGGATTTTACAAACACGCAATTCTAGAGGCTGTATATCATACAAACGTATACATCCATCCAGGGATGCCGTTGATAAACGAGGAATACGATGCTGGTCAAAAGGAATAAATGCTACATCCGTGATTACATCCTTTTCAAATCCTCTAATAGAAGAATATTTTACTGCATCACAAACTACTTTCTCATTCTGTATCATAATAATAATCCTATACACGTAAAACCACCTATCAGTACCTGCAGTGACGAGTAAGGGTCCTTGTTCCCTGTGTAAGCACCATGCCACACGAGTAACTGCGGCCACATGGTCCCTAAGAGCATGGCATAAAATCCAAGCATCAGACCGTGTTCTCAACTTATTCCGATAGAATATGTTCACTTCCTTGTCACCCGAGCAAGAGGCAAGCAAAGCACCCGATGGGTCTAGCGCCATATGATGAGCAAATGTCCTATGAGCGGTTCTACATGAGTACATCCTATACCATACATAAGAACGCTTTATCCCTTTATAAAGGGGATGGAAAAAAACCAACAAAAATTAAAAGAAACTCTGGATATATAGAGAAGGGAAAGAAAAACAAAAAGAAAAGGTTAATAATTATACCCATCAAATACGAATTTCTTTCACGTGAACAAATTCACTCAAGTTTTTGTTGTTGCTATTGTTGTTTTGTGGCTGCTCACACTTGGCCCATACTTAATTCCCCTTTATAAATTCTTGGACCGTAGCAGCAAGTTTTTCCATAACTGATACAAAAGGTGAAGGGTTGATATACACACTGAGCAAAAGAAGAGACTTGTGAAATTCTTCCTTGTATATCTTTCCTGCAGATGCCCCCACACAGAATAAAGTCTCCACTTCAGCACTAAGAAGACCAAACTTGGGAATCAAAAATGTCTTCATGGATTCCTGTGAAATAAACATATGGGATCGTTTTTCTTTAAATCGTGAAAAGATAGTATCAATAGTTGCCGTATGTTCATTAAAATAGTTCATAACATTCTCATCATAGAGCTCCGCAAAAAGGTCCTCTCGTGGATCAGCATCATAGTGGTTTTCCAACTGCTCCACTAGACTACTTATTGGCCATGACGTAAACTGAGATACTTTTACAAGATAATTAATCATATCGGCTATAGACTTGATGCCTTGGGCAGGATATAAGGCATAAACTATCTGACGATCATGAGGCTCCACAATGGTAGCAATACACTTCTCGATTTTATCCTTCTGTAAAGGGACTTTTGTTGCAGCAAGTTCATAAAACACTCTACCCAAATAATCATGTACATGATTCAGCTCCTCAGCTGCCAAGCAATTTTGTATTGCCTGAAAATATTTTTTATTTGTCTCTGGACAACAATGTAAAGAGTCAATACCTGTGGCAACATGTGCTACCATCTCTCTTCCATGTCCATTACAAGATTCAGGTGGAAACTCATCCACTGATGGAAATTCGCAGTGATAAAATAAAGAACAATGACCACCATCATTTACACAAGAAAGAAACTTCAAGGTCACATCATATTTTTGTTGATCATCACGAGCCACATCCACTAATCTTAAAGGGGGTGTTACTGGATTACAGATACGTGCAATCATACCCATAAGTTCATCTGGCCCAGGTCGTTCAATTATATTATCTTCCAATTTTGCCTTTGAAATGAATTGAGCAATTGTATTTTTGCTTATTTTACATGTTCGTTTCTGAGCTTCTTTTAAATATAATGTCGCTGTGTCTGTTATATTTTGAACAGTTGACTGAACATCTGAGCGAAGATTTCCAACCACAGGAGGTTGAGATTCGTTGGCGTCAGCAAAAAGGTTCATGGTAGTTTCATTCCAGCTCTTCCAATGAGAAGAGAGAGAGCGATTTGTCTCATTCAAGATATCTTCAAGTACTTTGAGACGACTTTCTGTATCTATGCAACGTTCGGTTACCGTTTCCAATGATCGATTTTTTTCTCGAACCTCTTCTAGAAGACGTTCATGATGACTTTTTGCAACTTGTTCCAGGGCATACAACTCTTCAATTCTCTTTGTCAGTACATCATGCTTTAATAGCTTCTCTCGAAGTGTTACTTCATGAGCATAGCGTCGCCAACTCCTGACGAATCCAGGAACCACCCGTAAGGCTGCACCTCTGGTCGCCAGTCGTTGGAATCCTTTTTTCTTCGCATTAACGTGAGCACACAGAGCACCCCAGGCTCTAAAACACATCTTCACCCATAGCCGGCCAAGTTTACGAACAACTCGTGCCATAACATCTTCCTCCAATACAACTCTACGTTGTAAACTAGAAGACAAACGGACATGGTAATCAAATTTATGTCGAAGACACGCAAAACACTCCGCATAGGATCGCCGTTGCAGCATCTCTCCATGAGAAATGGCATACGTTCTTGTAAACATGATTGCTGGGAGGAGCTCATGCAATGCTTTCTCTAAGAGTTCACCGTATATTCCCAAATTAGCCGCACACCGATGAAGCACGGGTAGCACAGTAGCAAGGAGGAGGTCTTCCACAATATTTTCACTGGCTCCATACTCATTCATCTGCTGCAACAAGATCTCAGCAGCCACAAAAGGACTTCGATGAGACTCCAACACCTTCTCGACATGGTCTGACCACCACTTGATCTTGACTTGTATTGCCTCCTCCTTCTCTATCCCATCAAAAGGATCAAAAGCACAGCTGTGATCTAAATCCGCATTGCGCAATGCTACTTTCATTGCCTGTGCATTTCCGCCCACGGAACACATGAATTCAATAAATAAAAAAGGTCGATCTCCAGCCACAAGCTGAAGCTCCAACTAGGTAGGAAAGAGAGAAGGAAAACGAAGAAATAAAAATAAACAAAAAAAGGGGCGAAGATTACCAGTAAAGAGTGCCAAGAGGTCCGCTCAATTCAATCACTCAGCGGTTGACATCCCTTTACCAAAAAATCAGGTATTTGAAAAGAATAAAAACAAAGAGGGGAAAAACGATATATATATATATATATATATATGTATAATAAGAGAGCAACTTAAACCTTTCCCCGCCGCCACCACCACCCCACTACCGCCATCATTCATCCAAGCAGTCAGTCAATCAAAACCACAATGTAGTAATCAGTGGCTTAAAACCCCTTGACGGAATCGGACTGTAAGTGAATTTCTAAACGCTCCTGTAATGATCCACTTCCACACCTTGATGAAAACAACCACCATCAAGAGTGTGAATAATACTCGCTGAAGAAACAGATGGGATTGTGACTGCACACTCAGTTGCGTAAGACGCTGAAAGTCCTCACTTAACTTTCTCTGGGTGGAGGACGCAAATGACACCATTTCTTCTGCAAGTTGTGACTGTTGTGCACTTCGGGCCCCTCGACGGAGAAGCTCCCCTCGTAGTTCGTGAACTTCCTCCCAGACGTTTTTCACGAAACTCTTTCGCAGCCATCTTTCCCTCACGGTAATCTCATTAAGCATGGATGTTTTGCGGAAAAAACGTCCTTTTTCTACAGCCAGTTCGTAACGGTTGCACATGCTTGAGACAGCCTGTTCAGTCTCCTCTTTAAAGCGCCTCCAATCCGATTCAATTTCTTGAAGCGAACGAGCCCGTCGAGCGCTGCAGCCAAACTGTTCTGCAGCCTTCGCATTTCGGCGAAAAACACCACCCGAGCGTCCCAGCTCATCGTCACTACGTGCCCGGGCCTGCTTATGCCGCTGAAAGTGTTCATCTCCCTTCATGTTCCCCTCAAAATCCTTCAAACGCTGGATTACTTTGTTGTGGTTCTCTTTAACTATTTTGTAAGCCGCATTCACCTCTGACATCCTCTCATGCGACCCACCTGGTCGGTCAGGATGAATACGAACTACGAGATCTCGGAACTGTTTCGATACATCATCCAGACTTGTTGCGTTTGTCACGGTAATTTCAAGAACATCATATGGGTTTTTCCCCTCCGGAGTGGAAGGGAGCTCTTTGCTGGCATTAATAAAGGCCTTACTCTGGAACACACACCGAATGCTTCCGCGCACCGATAGTGTGAGTGCCTGCTGAAAGCGTTTCATCGTGTTTTTTCCCCTTTTTTTGTTTTTGCTGCTGTTGGTGCTGTTGTTCACTCATGACATTGTAGATCGTTTAGAACAACAGAAAGCAAAAAAAAAAAGAGGGGAAATATAGTACAATATAATATGTTAAACAAACAAGAACAGCAACAAGAACAGCAGCAATAGAAAAACAAAAAAAAGAACAAAAAAAAGTAAATTTCTCACTTCATATGGCGTTAAGCTGCTCCTTCGCTAACTGTATATTCTCCAACAGTCCCACCATATCATCATCTGTTGATGTGGTTGCAACTTTTTTCTTTGGGGTAAACTTTATGGCTGTGGATGCGCCATATGTGGCACAAGTTCCGCCAGAAAAGACTGTGGTACGTACCGAACTCCCACCTACGCCTGAAAAGGGAAATAAATCCACCAGATTCGTTACTCCTTCTACCTTACCATCAAAATCCACCCATACATTTACACCTGTTGCTTTCAGAATCTGTTGATGAACAGGATGCGTTTTCGTATTCTCTTTTTTGGGGGCTTTTGGAGGACGCTCAAAAATGGGGCATTCAGTAGATTCCTCTCTACTCCTCCCCTTCATCGGCATTTCACGTGATTCAGTCATCAAAACCATTACTTTACCTCCTTCTTCCCCAAGGACTGAACTGTCCGTAACTCTTTCCCCTTCCTGTTGATCACCTACTCTACATGGAGCAACATTTTCATCCTGAAACAGTAGATATATAGTTATCCCTTTTCGAATGACTCGTTCCACTTTATAGCCATCTTTATTACCACTTGGAGCTGAACATACATAAAATATTCGATTTCCATACTCCACAATATAAAGACTATTCCATGAAAAAACCTCACTATTCCCCCCTTGACAGACATTTATACCTACTGAAGAAGGACGGCTAGAAACAACATGTCGTTTTTCCTCCAAAGGCTTCTCATCCAATGATCTCTTCTTGGTTGTATCTAGAGGAACTTCATTTGCAGCAGCGCCCAATTCACGCTTTAAAAGATCCTCAAATTTAGCATCCAGGGAATCCCGTTCATCATTGCCTATAATAAAATAGGTTTTTGTATAACCTCCTCCTCCAATAACGAATTTCCTTGCCTTCACGGAATCAGATATCACTGCAAAACGCTCAATCTTGGATTTTTCGTTTACACCAAGTTCTAGTAGAGACCCAATATTCTCTTTATACCAAGGAAGCTGTACATGTACATCCGCATCATCCACAAAATAAAGCCACTGACACGTACAGTTTTTCCAATCCGGTGGAAGTCGTTTCCCTTGTATTGGTTGACAGAGCCAGTACGTGTCTTCACCAGACAAGGCCACAGCAAACAGCGTGACTTCTTCCCCCTCATCCATCATTAAATTTCCACCCCTCTTTGTGTTCTTGACGGTTATAATTAGCAAAAAAAAAAAGAAAAAAAGAAAAAAGATGCAATTGATCACTTCATCTCCGCCACTATTCAAAAATCGACACGTCAAACCAGAAAAATGATGATAATAATAAAATAATAATAATAACAAGGAGTAAAATAATAAGATTTGTATTTTGTATTTATCTGAACTTATTTATCATTATTTATATATTCCCATCACGGGAATTATACTTAATCATCATCCGACTCTTCACGCTTTGCACCCATAGCTTCTTTTTCCAATCGACGAAACTGTCTTCCCATCCGCTGATCAGCAACAAGCATTCTCTTTTTGGTACTGACTATCATTCGCCGTGGTGTTGACCGCTCAAGGAGCCGACTAGTACGTCGATTCGGTTTGATTTCAAGCATCCAATCTTCCACGGCATTCCCCGACTCTTTCATCACTCGCGCAATTGGCGGAATTCGTTCCTTATCATCCTCAGTAAAAAAAGTTATTGCCTTACCGGTCTTTCCAGCTCGCCCACATCTCCCTATGCGGTGAATGTAAGACTCAATCGTTATAGGAAGATCAAAATTTATCACGGTGCCGACATTCTTGAAATCAATACCGCGGGAAAGAAGCTCTGTGGAGATAATCACCCAAATCTTTCCAAGGCGAAAGTTCATTATTGTCTCATCCCTCTCTTCATGAGTCATTTTAGAATTCATCACCGCTATATGAAGGCCTTGACATCGTATTTCGTCATACAGTTCTTTCGTTCGCTCAATACTTTGAACGAAAATAAGCACAGGTGGAGTGATTCCTTCACGGAGCATGTTGCGCATTGCCACAACTTTACCCAATTCATTACCACAGAATACAAGTTCTTGAGAAACCTTCTTGTTTGCTGACGTTCGACCAGAAACAATAATACGAATCGGATCCGTACTCATTACAGAGCGCGCTATTCCCTCAATCTTAGAGCTCAGTGTTGCGGTAAATAGCGCAATTACTTTTTCTTCACAAGTGCATCCTGTCAGGATAGAGTCTACCACTTGAAGATTATCCGTCGTTGAATCCCATAAACGGTCCCCTTCATCAAACACCAGATAATGAATATTAGCAAGATCAATTAGTTTCTTTTCTATCATTGAGAACACACGCCTGGGTGTTGTAATGAAGATATCCTTATTTCGCGTTGATTGCCCATGTTGAACAAGCTTCCATCGCTGTCCCTTCATAAGGAAAAATACTTCTCTTTCAATTTGTTCAGCCAACTCCATTGTAGGTGTTATAATAAGCGCTCGGACTCCGGCTTCTGGGTTAGGGGCCTTCAACAAATGAAACATGGGAATAAGGAAAGCCAATGTTTTCCCGGAACCTGTAGGAGCACATGCCAACACATCTCTCTTGTTAATCAAAGATGGAATAGCCTGCATCTGAATGGGAGTTGGAATGCGGTGATTTCGTTCGAATAAATTTGAAACAAGACGCTCATCCACAGAAAGCGGGGGACGCACAAGATCCGAAAAATGCTCAATTGGTTGAGGTGCATCCACACCCTCAACCTCCAGTTCATTTTTTCTCCAAATATTCCTTTTCTTCTTTATAGTCATATTTTGGAGAGGTGTGTGGGTTGTCGTGGGACAGTTTTGGATATTTTGCGAGCAGTTTGCTTCCCGTGGCGCCTCGCCATCGGGCGCCCCCGCGTCTTTGGGCCCCCCGAAAATGTCCAGAGTGCGAGAGGGCGTCGGTATCTCCATGGAACCGGAGGAAATGTTTGGGGTACCAATAGGACCGGGATGACTCCTCTTGGCATTCTCGGGTGCGAAGCGCTTCATAACAAAGCCATGTTTATTGGCATTAAACCTTGTTCCAGTTGATAAGGTACTAAAGAAACTCATCTTCGACTCTTCACAGGAAAGAAAAAGGAAAAGGAAAAAAGGAGCATAGTTGCGCATGAAGGAAAAAAAAAAAACAGATGATCTCTCTGTCTCTCTCTACAACACTCTCATATGCAACAAAATCCTCACACATACCAGTCAGCCCTGCTGTATCACACCTCTACGCGTTCGCTGAGATCCTGCAAGAAATACAAACCAAGTCATATATATGTCGAAACCGCAACACACTATCCAATATACTCGGATCCATAGAAACTTTTCACACAATGCTTAAAGTACTGCATAGGAACTTTGCATCTGGAAAAATCGTAGTCATAGTTGCGAAGGCACATGCCAATGAGACAAGATAGCGCAGCGCACTGTGGTGGTGGATCACCCTCGTTTTCACCTTTTATCTTCACGTCCTGACCAACGTTCAGGCGCCACGACGCAATGCAACGGTCAAACAATTCAAGTTTACTGTCACATTTTCTTTCTAGATTACAGTCCCCCAAATTTTCCTCCGTGCACCGTCTCCATTCCGTTGCTTCGTCATCACAAATACTTGACTCCATGTCTATATGTATACAACACCATGACCAAATACATTTTCAACAATCAGAAAGAAAAAAAAAATCATCTTTACAAAATGTACGAAATACATCACGTATACGCATGAACCATTTGATGGTAAGAAATAAAGCATTTTCTTTGTTTTCAGTTCAACTAGAATCGAAAAGAAGAATTTACATTACCCTCAGCCAGACGGATATATGTCAGGTTATGTGCACCTCTCGGCCCACCACTTCTCCCAGCAAACTCCATTGAAGAAAATCAAGATGGGGAAAAAACACAGGATTGTGCAAGCACATATTCATTACCCCATATTCTTTCTAGTCCTTTACCCGCGAACAAGAAAAAAGAGAAGGCATAAAAAAAAAAATACCTTCAAAAAAAGGAAATCTACGGCCTCAATGTTGCAAAACAAATCGGGGAGCCCTAGAAAAATCATATTGAGGTAAAGAAAAAATTAAAAATAATTTCCCACATTGCATTACAGTATTTACACGTCTAACTCCATGATATCAGTCTTATGATGAATATTAAAAGAAAAAAAAAAATACATGCAAAACGTACGGAAAAAAAACGGAAAGGCATTCACTTTCTGAACACATAAATATGAACATGGTAAGGAATACTGTCAAGAATAGTCTCACCCCCCTTTTCCTCCACAATCTATATATGCAAAAAAGAGACTGAGAAGGAGACGAAACGTTTTGCCAACGGATCAAATAAGATAGGTAGAACACAATAAAACCGAAGTCGATACAAAAACCAAGACGCACACCGAGACCATTATAACGGCCAGCAATACATCAAAAAAAAAAAAAGCTGCACGTAAACTTAAGGCGGGAAGGTGCAGGCTACGTCGCAACCTGCCTCCCGCGCAAGGCGGTCGGGGGTAGTGTGGGTGGTTTTTACTAGTGAAAAAAAAATTATAACACCACCGGCGCTGCCTAAATATGGCATATACAGACAAAGGAAGAAAGATACAAATGCCCAAATGCCAGAGACATGGTATAGATATATCAAAAGAGAGGGGGTCAACCATTCTTGCCGCATGCTTTCCGAATAATGAGAAAAGGTAAACATGTTTCAGATACCAATCACAGATTTATTCTTTCTTTTATTCATAACTGGTGAATTTTCTTTACATTTTTTACCCATAACATGGGTAAATAAAAACAACATTATTGAACACAAATTAAGGTAAGCATCTTTGCGAAGTGCGGGAAACACACAAGGCTCTGGTGCACTTGCCCTGGGCACACTGGTCTTCAACAGCGCCAGCAATCGCCCTCCTGCGCGCTCCGCGGATGAGGGTGCCTGTGCCTTGCCCCCTACGACAACTGAAGTTAGATTCAACGCGCTTGATCTTCTCCAAACTATATTTTTAAAACACATAATAGGAAAAAGGCGGTATCCACGATGTAGCCGCGGCGTGCGCAGCACGTGAAACAAACAGTTCCAAGTCCCCTACCGTCATGTCTTCCCACTGCGGTGTTTCCTGGATGGGTTGGTGGAATTTTTCCCCCAAACAAACTTTTTCCTCTTGATGCACAAATCGGGTCCCTATAAACGTATAGTCACGCGCGGCGATCGGAAGCACATCGTCCTTGCAGTCTTTGGCGCTGCTGCCACGCCATCCAGGTTCACTGTCCCGTCCTTCTGCACGATGATATTCTTCCCCTGCAATCCTGTAATCTAACTCCCCCTCTTGTCCTCGCAGGTTAGGGGCGGAGAAGGCGAATGGTCGTTTGCTGAGGAAGCGCGGCCGTTCCTCAGAAGACCATGGGACCAACGGTATCTGAGCCCCTTTAAAGTTGCTCGGAGATGTGGTTCGAAATCATTGTATGGAAGGATAGGATGAAGAAAAACAACCCTTATAGTTTGGTGGCGCTACATGCGTAGCGGCAGCATGGGTATGTTTGAAAAAAAAAAAATCCTGTAATCTCCACCCAGCGACTGGCCGTCACAAACGCCAATCGCAACACCGTGGCCTCTTGCCACGTAGGCACCTCCATAATTAGACGGCTCATGTCTGCCGCCGTCATCGGCCCTGCTTGCCAGATATCCCCCTTCGCCAGTTGGCGTCGGCACCCACTGAGGCACGCATCGAGTACCGCCACGTCGCGTGATAGCGAGGAATTTATGTTGTTCCGTACTGCACGCGAGTTGAATACTTCAGTTGCCTCGCCTCGAGGAAGAAAGGAATCGAGTCGTGAGCCACTGGTATCCGTGCCGCTTGGCAAAACGCGTGGAAGCTGTGTGTGGGTGACGTCCTTTGCTTCTACTTTGGCCCTTCCAACATGTCCGCGGAGACCTCGTTGACGCCTTCTAGGAGGGCCGCCTTTGCGGGGTCTGCGGGCTCGAGTGCGTCGTAGATCATTGAGACGTCGTTCACCAACCACCTGATCGGCCTTTCTAAGGGAAGGCGTTGCGCCAGGGCGAGCGCCGTCACCAGTCATTAAGCTGGGTCGGTTTTTTCCGGACACCACAGGCAGAGGCACAATCGCCTTTGGAGCATCCTGGTCCGTTCTGGGCTGTATAATTGGGCATTGGGGCAAGTTGGGAGTGTTACATCCCAAAACGTGTGAGACAAATTGCTAGTATGTGCCCGGATTGTCCGCAATTAAAACAATTTGATGTACTGGTTGACTTCGGCTTGGACGCGGTTGCTGCCCCTGCGGCTTTATCAAAAGTCGAAAAATTTCTTTCCTCCCGAAGGAGAGTATCCAGAAAATCCGTTTCCAAAATGGAAACGGCCCGCCCAGAATTCCCCCTGTAATAAAGCCTCGCTGCTAACCACTTTTCCCAATCATGGCGCCGTCATTAAAGCGTGTGGGGAAGGCAATAACGCAATTAAGCCATTCATACAACTCAAGAAAGGCTATCCGAGACTCTTTAAGCAGGGAACTGCTACCGTTTAGGAGCAACCTCCTTAAAGGCTCGGCAGACTCTAGTGAATTCATACCCTGGCAATGGCGTTGCCAACTGTGAACATCACAACCGTTCAACGCGAGAACTCCCCGAGACTCGACTCCTCCAAAGACATCATCCTCTAAACAGGGGTGGTATATCTCTTTACCCTCCTGCGAGTCCTGTGCCTGTACTTGCTTTCCCTGCAGTGTGACAATTGTGTGGGGGAGAACGGCCTGCGTGGCCAGCTTGTCCACCAGCGCGCACAGTGTCTCCTGGCCCTTGCTGCTCTGTAGCACTTGTTCCCTCGCGCTGAAGGCTGTCTGTTCTTGCGCTTTCTTCAGCTCGGCGGCCCGACCAATCACCGCCGTAAAAGAAGTTTCCGCTGATGGCTGACTGGACTGTATGTCTTCTATGCCCGCCGTCATCTGAGTGAGTGAGTAAGGCGCTCAAGGCCTCCCACTTATCAGCTTTCTCTTGTAGGGAAGCAGCTTTGTTCTCCAAACATTCCAGTTTTGCTTGGTAGCATTGGCCCAAAAGAAACTTCATTTGGGCCATTCGTTGCCGGAGTTCTTCCCCTACACGAATACCCTCTTGCTGGACGGCCGCCTTTTGTCTCGGCCTCTCTGACCCTTGTCTGGTCATCCGCTTGCTGGCGCACGCTCCTCCGTCATTTGCACTTTATGTTGAAGAGCCACGTTGTCCACAATGAATTGATTATGCAGGACTTCTTTTTCTTACATAATCCCTGCCATCTTGCTATACGCGACGCCTGCTGTTTGTTGAGCGGACGCCGCCATCTCCATTCGCATGCTCTCCCACCGCTCATAAAAAGCAGCCTTGGATGTAACCTGCAAAAGCTGCTCGACGAGTCGGCGGTCCTCCAAGCGAACCTCTGTGCAGGAAAAAGGTAAATTACCCAAATCATCCACCCTTTTATCCCGCGCCAACATTAATAGAGTATTAATGGCACGATTCACTTGCACCATATGAACGGAAGGAGCGTCGCCGTTGCCTGAAACCATGCATATCGATTCCTGGCACACAGCATCCTCTTGCATGAAGTCACATAGCTGCTGTCCAAGCCGTTTCCACTGAGAAAAATCCATGGGCATCCGCTGCTCTTCTTCTGTCAATGTGGAAACTATCTTCACGAATATTTATTATAAACTTACGAAAATATACTATGATGCTACCTGCTTTTCTTTTTTTCCAAAACAACACAAAAGAGTTTGACCTCTACAAACAAAAATAGGGAAAGAATAAATATTTTGTCTTGGAAAGGTAAATTTATATTTACAAGGAGTAGTTACTATCCTAAATATGCTAACCACAGCAACCCTTACCTCCTCCCATTCATCTCGTAAGTTTACAAAAAAAGAAAAAAAACGGAAGGAAAATTAGTCATCCCCTGTGAGAACAGAAATTCTCTACTCAGATACTAATCATCACATGCGGGGTAATACTTGTCTTTCTTTTGGCATTATTACCTGCATCATCCCCCTCTCCTCATTCTTTCACTCCTGTACATAAAGCATGCATATATATAGTTTGCTTCACATATGTACTATAAAATAATCACTGTTACATTTCCAGTGGTTCGACACACTCTTGGGGGACACTGTGATGCCACTGTTTTATTTTATTTTATCATCCTTTCTTGTCTTATGTTCGACAGATGCGGCCAAACTCCACGATTGAGCCACCATGTCGGGTAATATTCAGCGAATTGTAAATACCGTAACCCACAAGAATAGCAAGCGAGCCACCGATTATTGCCGCCAATGAGCCAACAATGAGAAATCTTAGCTTGTATTTTTTAATAAGTCTCATGAAAACAAATTTCCCAAGGGCCGTGCTCAGAAGCCCACATCCGAACAAAACACCTCCGTAGTCAAGAAGGAGATTGCCCTCAATCAATAAACTCAGGGCAGATGAAAAGGCCAAAAAAAGAGTGACGACTCCTGAAGTTGCAGATGTTTCTTCAGGAATAAGACCAACCTCGTACAAGACAAAACCCAAAACCAAACCACCTCCAATACCGAGCATAGCTGATGCTATTCCAGCAACAAAAGCGATGAAGGGATACACAATTGTGGTAGACTTATTCCACTTAAATGTCAATTTACTCTTTTTCATGCGGACCAATAGAAAATAATGAAGTCCGAGGACAAGGAAGTTTAATAGCACTATCAAACAATAGGTCACAATGTACACCGCACTCCCACATTTTGTGCGAGTTCTCCAGAAGCCAAAAAGTAAATTGACAGCAAAACAAAAAAAGGCACATACAATTTCTTTCCATGGAAATTGAGGTTGGTTGACGCGCGTTTCTTCTTCAGGCAAAGCTAATTCACCCGGTTCATTCGTTTCTTGATGATGCTCCTCCTCCTCATTTTCTTCTGCTCTTAAACTCGAAGTCCTACTTACTTCATTAGCCACTCTCTCTTCCGTTTCTGAAATCGGCGCTGTATTTCTCACTGTAAGCTCTCTCTCTTCCTCTACAATTAGAGTTGAATTCCATTCCTCAGACTCCAGATTATCTTCAATCTCTTCGTTTGGGGTTGCGCGCGCTGCCCTCTTTTCAGAGACATCTTGACGGTACTGTGCAACCAATTTGAGTACGGTGCGATACAAAACAAGTACAAGTAACACAAATAAAAGAATCAGACGAAGCAAATCTGGGCATAACTTATTAAGTACTCCTCCAGCCAAAGTGCCAACGACACCAAGTGGGACCAGGAGAAGCAAATATTGGTAGTTGATCAAGGGCCGCTTCCAATCCGAAGAAGGATAATGCTGTTGGCAGGTAAAAAATACATTCAGAAGACTCTGTCCGCAAATTGTGCACTGGGACAACCCCACTGCAATATCCATCGGCAACCCAATAAGCAGACAGAACAAGGGAACAAGAATGCCCCCGCCGCCAACGCCAGCCACGACACCCACGGCGCAAACGAGAAACGCACAGATGAGTGCCACCACCGTTAGAGCAGAAAAACTGCTGACAAAGGTGTCGGTGACGCACTTTCCTTCCTTACACATCATGGCGCCAGGATAGCACTGATCTGATGTATTGCACATGGCACAGACGCCCCTCTCGGTATCACATGCAAGATCTCCACACTGCACGCGCTGCGACACGCGAGTACACTTGGAACCCAGCGCGCCATTGGACACCAGCATAATAAACAGTAAACCACATAATATTAGTATCCTCATTACACCTACTCGTACACAAGGCATCTAGAGGAGGGAAAATAAGCGCAATATATATATATATATATACGTTCACGCTAGTAAATTAAAACCAACAAGGAAAAGAAACAAAAGAAAAGAAACCTTAAAGAAATACAAAAAAGGGAGAAAAGAAAAAGCACCTCATGTCTTCAAGACAAGCATTGGAGTAGTAACAGGATTACCGACGCAAAAGCTCATTTTGATATCATTTGTAACACAAGAAAAACGTAGAAATTCGCAAACACAAACACCACATGTGCAAACAAGCAGAAGAATAATAAATTCTAAGTAAAAAAAAAAGATGTGGAGAGGGAAAATAATAGCCTACAATAGTTTACGGCGACCTCTCTTTAAAGAAAGACGAATCTTCCTGCGACGTCCCGCATTGATTTTCCATGACCTTCCCGCAAAAGACTGAAAAGATCGAATCTGAGTGAACGGCACTCCGTAAGGAAACTCTGGCGTTGAAGGACCTTTCTTGGCACGCTTAAGATCAAGAGACCATTGTCTATCAAACCATGGGTGCCTTCTTTTCCATACTAGTGGTTTTCTGCGGCCGCGTTGGGCGGGTTGTCCTGTTCCGCATGTTAGATTCTGCATTTTTGGAGTATCAATAAGTAATGTTGGCATTTTCTTTTCAAGGAACAAGACTTGTGGAACAATTTTAGTCGATGGTTGTCGCCCTATTGGAGAAGTATACGAGGTACACATTACCCGTGGGAGTAAGCAACGGGTAATGTTTCTCGACAGCATCCTGCTTCTACATATATATATATATATATATATATATGACGGATAAAATAAATAAAATGAAAAAATAATAACCAGAAAAAAAAACACAGAATCACAATTTTCTAACAAGTAGGGAAGGAAAAGAAATCATGATGGACACACAAACAACAGATCCCAGCCGCAGTCGAGTATAATTTCTCAGACGCATATGTATGAGGAAACCAGAAACAGAATTTCCACACGTACACCCCATCAAAGAGAAAAATAATAATGCATACACGTATATTATAAACTAGACGTCTTTCGATTGTCCCACACCCACGCAATAAAACAAAAAGAAGGAAAAAAACACCAACGACTATGGGATAAGAACAACGACAGCCGCATTGTCCATAACATCATAGACGGTGACGCGAGTTGCGAAAGTACGCTGAACAGCAACTCCTGCAGTGCGTGAAAGTGGGTGATATGCACTTGACACAAACTAATTGATTACACCCCAGGCAAAATCGAGAGCATCCGCTACACAGAATAACCCCACATGAGCACCTCAGATCTCCACCACACAGGTGTGGAAGCATCCAGGCAGCAAATACTAACTAAAAAAATCAGGGCAAAAAAAAGGAAAAAAAAAGAGGGGGAGGAAGGTAAACACATGAGACATCATGGAGCAATTTGGGTGAGTGTCACCATTTTCAAGTAAATATATTACACCACAATAGGACAAGGAATTAAAACGAACAAAAAAGCTTATACAGCACATATACCAAAACAAGACAAGCAAAAGTACATACGTAATATATATATATATATATATATATATATATATATTTCTTACAGGAAAAAAAAAACACTGTTCTCCTTCATCGTTGAGACGGATACAAACGTCCCCTCACAAGGGTCTCCTAGTAATCCAATTTTATGAGATATTCAGCAATCCTTTTCACTGTTGTATTGCAATCGGCAGGATTCACAGCAACTTCCGTACCCCCCTTCTTTTCAAGGTCCTGCTGAAGAGATGAGGCATCTCCGGGATTTCCGTAGACTGCAATTATAGCCGTTTGCTTCGATGTATAAATGCACCCACCCGCAGCACCCTTCTTGAAAAAGATGTATTTCATCTGACCATCAACACCAGACTGGAGAGCGAAAAACTTTACACCATAAATTGTCACACCAGAGGACTGTACAAGTGATAGGTTCCCCAAACACTTCAAGATATGTGCAACCTCCTCAGGTTGTGGAATATATGTTCCTCCGTAGGCCCAGTAACTCCCATCCGAAAGGCCCACAATGGCAGCACTGTGCATGTGTCCGCTGCCAATGAGGCTGTCATCGATATATGCTTGCCAGGACATTTTTTAAAAATGGCCTTTTTCCCCTTGTTTTATTTTTTCTTCAATGATCTTTTTTCTCCAATGTGCGTCCACAGACAAGGACGAAGAAAACAAAAAGAATTAATTACTTTTCTTGTAGAATACTACAGCACAGACATCATAACACATACCATAATAAACATGCCTGATATTGCCAAAGAAATACGGCAACTCATAAGGGGAGTGGATGAACCTGATAAACATCATTATTGCTCTAACGAATATGTTTTCAGCAAATATAGATATATGATTTACGGGACTGTAAAGATATCATGTGATATTTTTTTTCTCCTGTAACAGGGGTTATCATTAAAAATTATACATTATAGGAATTGAGAGCCATTTCCTGAAAAACACAAAAAAAAACAAAAAAAAACATGCACTTTCGATGAAAATAATATTCACCTTTCACATCCCATTTTTTTTTTTCACTTCTCTCTTACCCTTTTCCAAATGATAAACATATTCATTATGTATACGTTCACATACAGGAGAGTAGAAGGGAGAAGGAAAAAGAGGAAGAAATTTCATTTCTGCTTCTTTTTTTTTTTTTGGGGGGGGGGGAGGGATCTATAGCCTTTTTGAGTGCAAATGCAACACAATTATTGAGCTCAATGCCACCACAAAGGATACACAGCCCATAACGAGAAACAAAATACCCAAGACATAATTTTTCCCCCCAATCCAAGAACGTGTCACCAGACTCACATATTTTTCCCCTGAAAAGGAAAAAACATCAAAGTTTTCCACAATACTAAACAAGTAATCACCAGGTACCAAGTCTGTCGTAATAATTCGGTACTTCTTAGTGAAATCCGTCATGTATGACAAAGAGGACCACACAATATAATCCTCATCGACATTTGAAGGAATCGGATGCCCCGGTTCTTTATAGTAATAACCCCCTTTCTGATAGGGATCATCCGCAGTGGGATCGCCACCAAATTTCCACACATTGCCTTTTTTTCCGCCCTTTTCTAGAGGACGAAAAAGTCTTACATCACTCGCCAAAGCAATTCCTTTTTTTTTGCAAAGATTTCTCTTTTCCAAACTATTACCATCTGCGTCAAACGCCCCTCCCGAACAAATTAGCGTGGACTTGGCAATACTTTCCGCGGAGCTACTATCAGTTTCAGACGCCTCTGGCAAACGGTACAAACTCAATGAATCATTAAAAAGACTCCAAGCTATCGTACCACAAGGGAAATAAATGCCAGAAATAGTATGACCTTGAAATTCCCCCGGGAAGCGAAAGGGTTCACAAGCCCTACTAAGAGAATCAATATTACCTCCTTTTTGTGCCAAATCCCTTGAAAACGCATAGCGCCGATAATTTTGATAAAATCCCACTATTCTGTACTGCAAGAATATCGGAGAAGCCAAACTCTTCGAAAGGGAAAAAACTTTATTCACAGTAGCGCCCGTTGAGAACATGGAATCATTGAATTCAAATTGATGTGGATATGCGTCTGGAGGACCAACGCGATACTGATAATTGTTCGTGTCATCATACCTGATACTTAACTCAAAAACAGAATCACTTGTCCTTATAACAACAACACCAAGTGGTATAAACACCGCAGCCAATATCATTAATGTAACAAAAACAGGACAAATTGAGTGCTGCGGGTACCATGCCCAAAACGGGCGATCACAACACCCGGTTCCGTTTGATTTCCTCATGGATTGCTCTGCAGGATCCACCATATTAGCGTTTAAAGACAGACAAAAGGAATAACACAAGGAAAGAAAAAGCAATTCAAAACAGCTTTTTTTCCTACACCGATCTACCTCCTTCTTCCCAACAACAAGAAGAAAAAGACGAGCAAATATATAATACACAATGGAGCTGGCAAGTAACAACAACCAACAGGCACGCACGCACGAAAAAAAAAAAAGTACTAATATAATGAATAACTTTACATAATGTCCAACATTCTCTCTTTCGTTGATTTTTTATTCTTGTTTTCATAAATTCATTTTTGTAGGAAAAAAAGAAAGGAAAAAACTACATCATTTTCTTCTTGGAATAGACTACATTTTCGCCTTCTTTGACTCGGCAGATAAGACCACCTGAAAAATATACAGGAGCCTTATATTTTGGAACGTCATCTTCTCGTGAAGAATAAGTCTGTTTAATCTTCAGACATTTTTCACAAATACCTCTCAAAAAAATAATATAGTCCTGGGGGTCTCTGCTCCTAGTCCAATTATCCGCCAATTCAAGGATCGAAACCGCAAAAGAACCAAAACTCACACCAGTATTACCTCTCTTATCATAAATAAAATCTTCTAAAATAGCTGCCGAGGTAGAGGTTACCACACTAACGCTATCAATTCTAAGAAGGTATGAATAAAGTGCAAAATGAAACATCTTGTATTCCTCCTCCATTATGGCACCATTAGTAATGCCTCCCAAACCGGCCCATAAAGCCTCTATACAAAGTCTGACATCCCTATTTAAGGAAACCTTTCGGCGAAGTCCATCTATCTCTTCAGCCGTTAGTTTACTATCAAACATTGTTGCAACACGCATCCATTTCCTTTCTTCGTCACGAGACTGCAATAAGGCACCCAATATTTCCTCAAGACGATTCTCTTTTCGATAGTCATCAGAATCCACCAAATCAACAACAACAGCAACATACGGATGGCGCAGGCTAACGAGCACACGATGAGAAAAGCTAAACAACCGAGGGCTCCAAATAAAGATTCTTTCTGCAAAATTATCAACTGTACAATGAGCCTTGCCTTTGGAGGAAAAATTTGGTGCTGCCATTGATTTTACCTACTTTCTTCAAACAAATAGAAAAGAAATTAAAGCTTCCACGGCACCAGAAAAAAAAAGCATACACATAGACATATATATATATATATATATATATACAGAAGAAAAACAAAAAAAACATATTAGAGAAGTGTATACAACGAGACAACAACAAAAAAGAGACCGATAAAGGCACACTCCATCATAACAATATCGAACAAAAACTAATAATAATAATAATAATAATAATAATAATAATTCCTACACATAAACAAACTAAGAACGAAACGAAACGAAGGGATCCTTAATCAGCAAGCACATGAATACACACTCCCCTGGTTTCCCTCCGTTGAAATACGTAAGGATTCACTCTCCATCATATCTACATCCTCCCCAGTTTTCCCCAGCGCAGTCTTTGCGACCTTCAAAAAAGCTTCGCTGACAAACTCCCCTGAAGCAGCGGAGGTCTCAAAATGAAGAAGACCATGCTCAAGAGCATACAAGGACGCCTCATTGTGTTGCACCGTTCGATCATCGGCAAGGTCACTTTTGTTGCCTATAAGCATAACAACAACATCTTTTCCTGCTAGTTGTCGCACATCATTTAGCCATTGTGGTACACTTTCATAAGTTGAACGTTGTGTAATATCATACACAATCAGGCATCCCACTGCGCCTCTATAATAGCTTCTAGTAACAGACTTGTATCTTTCTTGCCCTGCTGTATCCCATATTTGTAATTTGACCTTACGACCTGCAAGATGAACAATTTTAGACCCAAATTCAACGCCAATGGTCTGAGCTTGCTGTTCTGAAAAATTATCCTCTACAAACCTGTGGAGAAGAGAAGATTTTCCAGCACCGCTATCACCCACAAGAATGAGTTTAATTAGTTGCTGATATTTCTCGGACATTTCTGTCCATCTGAAGAAGCATTTGAAAAAAAAGAAAGGAATAGTGCGGAGAGAATGAAAGTGGTAAGGAACAACGTAAGATTTCCCGCAACCATTATGCAACAAAATCGAGACACCAAACAGAACAAGTTATACATAACGAACTAAAAAAGAAAAAAGATAATAAGGGAAAAATATAAAAGCCGTAGGCATCCATCAAAATAGGCTAAATGCGGAGCGAAGCGAGTTTCTCGACTGGTGGAAAAAAGAAAAACACCACTGATCAACTTTTGATGTTTTTCCAAAGCCCAGGACGGGCAATTCCCAACATTCGGCTCACTTTAAGAGAAAAGAAACGCATAACAACCAAAAGAAAAAAAAAAGAAATACAAACGACAAAAAGAAAACCCCCAGAATACGCCTCCCCCTGATTTGCGGCCATCCGCGCCACGCCCCGGAGGTAAAGAGTCCCACCCGCAAAGCGTGGCGTTCCGCTTTCGCTTCCTTCTGAGGGTTGTCGCTCCACCCTGCCCTTCGCCCCGGGGAACCCCGGCGAGGCTCGTGCACGTTCGGGGCGGCCTTTTTCGATCGCCGCGTTCGTGGAGCTACTGCCTTGGCGGCGCCTCCTCTGCTTTCGCGGTCGCCTTCTTCTTTTTCCCTGGTCGTGGTCGGCTCTCTTGCGGGGCGCGTTTCGATACCGCGCGTTTGCCTTTCATTGGTCGCACTCGCTTGCAGTATTGCCGTTCTTCATCTCCTTTGGGTTGCGGAGGCGAAGGATGGAATGCAAGGGGAAGGGGGCAATTGGTGGGACATGGGGGCGTTGTCTGCGTCGGCGCGGATGCGTAAATGGAACCATGACTCCGCGGCGAGCGAATAAATGCATGCAAAAATATATACATTGATTAATGCGGCGCGGTGGAACAGCAGAAGAAATCATTTCTCTGTGAAAATATTTTTATTTTTTATTTTATTTTATTCAGGTGTCTGCTGCATTTTGTTCTTTTTCGTTTACCTTTCTTTGCTCCATCTTCCATGCCTACTCCATACTGAGCCTTTCTCTCTGTTCCCATGGCGCGGCTTCTTCTCTTTGCCTTTTGTTTCTCTCTCACATACAAAAGAACAAGCGTCACGCTAGAAAACAGTTATCTACAGTGAGTGAGCAGCAAAGGTTCAAAAATGCGCGGGCACCTGATGGTTTCTTCTTCCTTATTGTTCTTGTTGCTGTTGATGGTTATGTGCGGTATGAGTAAGACTGTGCAGGCTGATGGAGATACTGTGCTCTTCCAAAAAGGAAAAACTCAACTCCCTACAGGTACAGAAGAAGGGAGCCAAAACGTTGATTCGTTCAACCTCCATTCTTTCGTTGATGTGAGTGGAGTGGTGCTTGCTCTCGCCAAGGCGAATTATGCTGGTGACGGTGGGAAGGCCATTTGGGGAAAATACATCCGCACTGATGGGGATAACTGGGTAAGCAAAGTCACAAAAGCGGATGGACCCGAGTGGAAGACCCAACTTGTTGCTGGCAAGCAGACACAGACAAGAGGTGGTGGTAACTCTTTTTTGGAGGGACCCAAGGCTGTTGTGAAGGAGGGGAAAGTGCATCTGCTTTTTTACTGCATCGATCCCTCAACAGGCAACAAAGCACAATCAACGTGTGAGTCTGAGTTGCGTGTTGGAAGTATCACAACAACAGATACCGAGAAGAGTCTCACATGGGAGGATAAAACATCTTCAGGGACTACTGGTATTGAGGAAAAACTGAAAAGTTTACAATTTTCCGATTTCGTGGGCACTAAAGGCCGGGGCACACTGATGAAGAATGGCAGTACGATTGTGTTTCCTCTTGGAGTTGTAAAGGACAATAAAAAAATGTGCACTATCATTTATTCAGAAGATAATGGAACTGAGTGGAAATTGCCTTCAAATAATGTGCCTTGTGATAGCTGCACCAATCCCAGTCTGATTGAATGGGAGGGGAAACTTCTCATGATTGCTACTCATGATGGGAGTGGCACGAAGGTGTACGAGTCTGCCGACATGGGGGAAACGTGGACTGACTTGACAGCAACGAATTCAAGTGTGTTGACTCATGCAATGAAGCATCAGGACTATGGCAGTCCAGATGAAATCATGACTACAACCATCGAGGGGAAGAATGTAATACTGCTTACTGCTGAATGCAGATTTTCTGAGCATGCATCTAATAACGGATTTTATTTGTGGATGACGGATGGCCTTCGAATGTATACTCTGGGGGATATATCTCTTTGTGTCAGCTGTGCAACTTCTTTCAGTAGTTTGTTACACACAAAAGGTGAGTTGTTCTTTGCACGCGATGGTGGTTTTACAACTGATGGAACTGTTTCTCTGTTACGTCTCACTGAGAAAATGAATAAAATTAAATCTGTTATAACAACCTGGAAAAATACCGATGAAAAGGTATTAAATCTTTGCAGCACTACCACTACGACAGGAACTGCATGCAGTACTAATGGGCTGATTGGCTTTTTGTCAAACGAAGGTACTGACACTTACTGGGGCAATGAGTATCTCGGAGTAAATGCTACAATGCATAATGGAGAGAAGACTGAGAATGGGTTTACATTCAAAGGGAGCAGCTCATGGGCTAAGTGGCCTATGAGCGAACAAGGATTCCTCAAGTATTACCATTATGCTAACAAGAACTTTACTCTTCTTGCAACGGTGAAAATTCTCAAGGCACCAACAGGCACTACTCCTTTGATCGGAGTGAAGGTGGAGGAGAAGAGTGGTGACACAATGAAGAAACTCTTGGATTTGTCGTACACAAATGGAAAGAGGTGGGAGACAACGCTTGGTACGACAACAACAACGACACATGACTCACCTACGTGGGACCCATCGAAAGAATACCAAGTGGCAATCGTGCTGCAGGACGGTAGCAAAGGCTCTGTGTACATTGATGGCCAGCGTGTGGGAAGTGAAGAAACAATAACAACAACTGAAGAAATATCACACTTCTACATTGGAGGTGATGGGAGCAGCACAGTAGGTACGGAGGCAAGCTCAGAGGATCGTGTGACTGTTACGAATGTGCTCTTGTACAACCGTCCACTGAGTGTAGAGGAGATTAATGCATTTAACAAGAAGAAAGCTACCTTTCAAACACACAGCGCAGACAATTCACCGGAACGAGAGGGTGCTGCTTCTCAAGTAAACACAAAGCCCGCAGCAGGGCCCTCGGATAACGGCCTAGGAGAGAAGGGTGCGGAAAAGTCCTCAAGAAATGTGCATGAGCCTTCTGTTGTTGATAATGGCCAGTCAGGGGGCACATCATCGTCTGGAAGTAATCTTGCTGGGGAAAAGAAAGGGGAGCAGACCAGTAAACAGCAGTCGGTGAATAATGCAACGGTTAACAAGGCATCAAACAGAACCTCGCGGATGGCTAATAAAGACGGTGCTGATGGCTCTGTGTCTGGGTCTGTGAGCGGAATGCTGATGCTGGCTCTCCCCTTCCTGGGAGTGTGGTGGCTTTCAGCTCTATGATGTTTTTTTTTTTGGGGTTTCATTTTTTATTGCTTTGTCTGCAGCATACATGTTGAGGGTGAGAACGATCACGACGAGGAGCAACAACACGCCAAATATCTCATAGAATCTGAGGGAACGATGATGATGAGAATTTTTCGGTGGGATTAAATATACTTTCGTTTTCTATTTTTCGTTTTTGTTTGAGGCGGAGAAGCATATAAACGGATAGTTTGTTTTTGCAGAATGACTATTAACATCATTATGGCCTGCTGCTTACTCAATTATTTTCTTTCTCTCTCGTTCTCTCTCTCTGTGTCTGCGTGTGTATGCATTTGGCGATAGTGATGGTGCTGGCCAGTTGACGCGTGGTGCGCACGTTGTTGCCCCTCACAGTTTACTGTTGTCTCTCTGTGTCCATGACGGAAGTGGTGGCCGAGAGGGATGGTGAAGTGTCGTGTGTGAGTGGTGCGGTGTGTGCGTGCGGCACATCACGGCTGCTCGCTTAACTGATGCCGTGCAGGTGAGGACTGCAGGACAGCTGTGGGCAGTGATGACGGCGGATGGTGCTGTCAATCATGGTCAGCCAGAATCTGGAGAATTGAGTGGCGGACCAGGAGACAATGATAGTGGTGATCCAAAGGAAGGTGACAGTGGTAGCAAGGCATTAACTCCAGAGAGTGGGAGTGAAGGGGATGGACAGAAGAAAGAGGAGGAAACCGAAGGGACTACTTAGCAGAAAGATGATGTTGGTGCCCAATCAAGTGAGAAGACGCAGCAACGAAAACTGTCAGAGCCTAACGGAGAGACGAAGAAAGGAGTAAAAGACTCCAACAGAGGTTGAGGGCCCTAATAAACTAGAAGAAAAAACTCCTCCTTAGTCACTCCTCACGCTTGGCCGTCAGCGGATGAAACGAAAGGAAAGTCTTTTAGACAGTCTGAACAAAATAATAATGGTACTGTTGAAGAAAAACCAGGTCATCAAAATGTTCATACTAATGATGGTAAGGATGATACTACCAGGTGGCTAGGTGAGAGCATCGAAAAGGAAGCAGTTAATCCTCCAAGTTCAGGACGTGTCATTTCTTCTTTGTTCAATAATGTCAGTGAACAAAAAGAACAACAATGTGAAGGACGAGACCAACAACCCGACGGATCAGTTGAAGATTCTAAGAGCACTGATGAGAGTCGTTCTACGAATGACAAGATAACAGATACACCCACAAGTGAACCCGATTCACTCGCTCAGACATCCACACCTGACAGCACCGAACCCCTACATCCTGATGCAAACAGTAAAATGGACAATTAAAGCACAAGTAATGGAAGTGAAGATACTGTGGTCAGTAACAAGGATAGGACTGAAGCTGATGCACCATTTCACCCAGCTGTAAACATAAAGAATGATGATTATCAAACCACAGCCAGTAATGAGGGGTCTCACGTTGAATGACAGGATAATTATCATCCAGCAAACACCACGAGCAATAAGACTGAGAGGGCCATTAGTGATGCCAACACGGACAGTAGTGAGCATGCCATCACCATGTGCTTGGATGTGCATCTATTACCACGGTCGCTCGTACTGTTCATGGTTCTCCTTGTTTCTGGTGGTGTTTGCTTCAGCTTTTGTTTCGTACATTCCTTCCTCCGAAGGGGAAGCGGCACGGCTATCGCCACTATCGTAGCGCACGGCGTGTCCCATTGAGTATTGACATGTTCAAGTACCTAAAATGCAGATGCCTTCCATATACTCGGAACGCTCCGGAGAGCCTTGCAGCCCCTCGACCAAACCTTCTCGAGCTTCACGATGAACTCTAAGACGTTCTTTGCGCTGAGAGGTATCGCTTGCACTTACAGTGGGCAGAAGCGGTCTGAGTTGTTGTTGTAATTGTCTCTGGCTGTGTCACCGCATGCTGCTCCGTGAGCTCAGGGTCGGGATAGGATTCTGCTGTTGTCGTTTGACCGAGGGGAGTTCGGAGCCGCCCCACCGCCAGAAGGAATTGCGCCATCTTTTTCACCTCGCACAGCTTCCTGCCAGGCAGCCCTTCTACATCATATAAGGCACGCAATTGACGCAACCCGGGACACACCATCAGGCGAGCAGACATTTCTTCGCACTGTGTGCGTTGGCTTGGTGTCGCGCGATGTGGGATATACTCGTGGGCGGCTTTTCGGTGCAGGGTGACTCCGCAAGAGCTCATGCATTGCCCACCGCGCGTTGGGCAGGTGAGGATGGCGTGGTTTCTATTGACTGCTTTTGCCGCGTGTGGACACTTCATTCCGTCCGTCCCTGTGCCACGGCTGCCGCGATATCTCCCGCAGTGGCATAGCAGGGAGTCGCGGTTAGCAAATAGCCCTCCACATTCTCCACATCGGACTGTATTCTTTAGGGGTGCAGTTTCATGCCTGTCTGTGGAACTACTTCACGTTCTTTTACGTACTAGGGAATACTCTATAGGCTTGGGGGGCTCTGCCAAGATTCCTCCAGGGTGGATCCACTCGTTGTGGGCGGCAGGTGCCGGTTTCGTTTCGAAGCCCATCCGGCACAACAAACATGTGAGACGCAGTGGTGGTGTAAGTTCCTCCTCGGCTGTGGGTAACTACAGCTCCTCTACAATGTTTGGGCACTGAAAGGACCTTCCGTGTGCCGCAAACGAATGTGTAGGAGGAGTGGCGGTCGCTCAGGAAACTCTTTGCCACAGAGATGGCAGCGGTGTGCGCAGTGATCGCTTTCGTGGCTGCCATCATGTTCCCTTGGGCGCTTGCGTCGCCGCTGTTGCAGTGCAGGGGGTGGGGGCGTCGTGGGGACCGTTTGGGCAGACGGCTGGTGTTTGCACCGCTTGCGCGTCAGGAGGCCTCCGGTGGTCTCAAGTCCGAAACCGCAAACACCACAGTGTATTGCTGCAACGGGTGCCTGATTAGCCTGTGCTTGTTTGCGGGCTGCAAGGAGGTTCGGGTGTTTGCAGCGGATGTGTCTGACCAGCACCGCGTTGGGCTACGCTGCGAAATTGCGAGTTCCGCAGCCGGACGCTCTCCCCGGATATTCCACCGTGACGCACCTTTACTCTTCTTCATTTTCTTATTCCTTCTTTATGATGGCCTCTACCTTGGCGATGGCTGAGTGCTTCCATCGTTTATGTGCGTTGAGGCCTTGCTTTGTACGAGCCACAATTCCACACTCGCCACATGTTGCTTCGGCATGTGATGGCGGAGGGGGCTGCGGATCGTCTGCCCTTCTGTGTTTGAACTTTTGCCGCAGAGCAAGGGCGTCCGTGTAGTGTGTTGTGACCCCACAATGCTCATAGGTTAAAGTCGGTTTTGGCGCTTCACTGTCCTTCCCCGTGCTTCTGCTGCGCTTAGTTCCCGCCGCTTGTGGCCGGTTCTCGTGCTATGCGCGCATGCGCCTCGTGAGCCCATTGTGCCGAAGAAACTCTTTGGCGGAGCGGGCACTCCATAGAAGGCCAAGCTTTCCGCGGTAGTCCTGAGAGCAGGAAAGGTGGCAGCGTAGGTGGTGGCTCTGGTGGTGGGCGTGGTATCTGCTGCCATTTATTGTTGCAGAACCCGGTTTGACACCAACGGTAGGTCAAGGGAACGTTCGGGCATAGTTTTCGGAGCGGCCACCCGTAGCGCTGCGAGGCGCCAACCCGGAAGCGCGCCAAAGCCGTCTCTTCAGCTCGCGTCAGCTGAGGGTTGTTCTTTGTCAGCTTGGCGTCGTTGGTGATGTCTCGCCCATGGGTGGGCTCTGGGGCGGTTTTCCCTCGCATAATGCATTTGGCATATGCCACTGCATCTGGGGCCCATGTGGCGTCCATTTGCGGGAGCTCTGCCGCCTTTTCGGCTTCCCGGTCGCCGAGTTCGTTTTTCGCGACGCCGCAGTGGCCAAGGACGAATTGAAGACGTGTACGCGCCTTCCGGCGCTTTATGCGAAGTAACGGCTTCCATGGGGTACGCAATATT
>JAWVMQ010000049.1:0-57659 GCA_036321185.1 Trypanosoma lewisi | reverse complement strand
CGCGTTCATCAAAGGTCGCAACCGCCCCAAGGTTTGGAGCAAATTCCATTGCAACAAGTGCGGGTGTCAACTTTGGATCGCAAAAGAGTGTCCAGTCGGATGGGCCAGACGACAAGAAGTAGTATGGAGGACATTTGGCGTAACATTACGAATGCCAATGCAAACGCCAGTTTGGGTGGAGGGGAAGAAGAGATTCCCAGTTAAGGATACCCGTCACAGATGCGCAAGTTTTGATGCGAGCTGGAATTGTCGAACCAGCATCCAAGAGTAAGACTCGAGAATGGGTCGCAGCCTTTCTTCTCTTGTTGGAGGAGAGGGCAGCAAGGCTTCGCAGAAGATTCATTGCGCGGCAAAAGACCCAAAGTAACAACGACGAGTATAGAGCGGATGTGCCTCTGCAACCTATATTCTTTCATTTGGGTGCGGTGTTCAGTGGGATAGCCGCATTATTTGATTTAAAAGCGTCGTTTTTTTCCAGGTAGAGCATCCAAGGAATATAAGAAAGTTTTTCAGATGTTGGACCGAAGAGGGTTGACTAGTAGAGCTTACGCGCCTGGCGACGGGGCATCAATGTGACCCAGAACTGGTAAATACCATCGCAAGGGTGATGGCAGGGGAACCCACTGCAGTCGTCGAAGAATACAAAGCACCAGCTGATATACGCATTGGCGTGGGGACCAATAACCCCCGCATAAGTGGGGCCGCCGAAAAGGTACAGCAATGGGGTGTATGTATTTAAAAAGATTTCAAAGCCTGTAACGCTACAATCGGCGAGTTTGAGGATTCGATTGAGGAATATGATTTGTTTGGTGTGCATTTCAACCACATTTCAAAGAGAGTTTTGGTAACGTGAAAAAAAAAAGCGCATTGGAAACTGAAGAAAGCGGCAGATTGGGGCAGAATTGCTATCCAAGAGTTAGGGTTCGTGAAGTCACGCATGCTGGACGTGCCAGGGGCTCCGCAGGAATCTCTGCACAAACAGTGCGTGCTCCTCAAGATGGTGCGACGACGATTGCCGCAAGCGAGCAGAAATTCGAAGAAGGAATTGGACTTTGCAGCGCAATCTAGGACAGACATCCAAATTGACGAGACATGTCTAAGAATGCTCGTTGGGAACATACCGGTCACCCCAGGAAATTTCAGAAGCCATCGGCGGTGCTTGTGGCCGACGCGTCGTTCCAAAGTTTGGGAGCTATTCTGTTTAATAACTCTGGGCTGGTTTTCTTCACGGGGACCAAATGGACAAAAGCGCTTCTTATCATAACAGTGGCTTGGGCACGGGCAATGCAGTTGGCCATTCGTGCTTTCGGGGAGCGCACTCCGTCTTCCATGGGTTTATTTGTTGGCAGCCCAAGGGTTATAGGAGCGACTAATAAAGGCCAGTCAAAATCTCGACCTCTAATCGTTAAGTGTTGTGCGGTTGGTAGATTGCTGCGGGAAAAGGGAATAAGCGCCCTTTTTCATTATCTCAGATCGGAAGAGAATGCAGCGGATGGCGTGCAGCGTGGCAAAGGAATTATCGGCGACGGCGTGGTGAAAGAAATAAGGCTGGCGAAGGGGTAGCGAGGAAGACGTGAGATAACTTCTTCACCGTTTCGTCAGTAAATTTTTTATGAACTCACAAATCCTTTTATTCATGTTTTCGTTTCGATATTTTTTACTGTAAAGGAATAAAGGTGATGTGTTGTTTATCTTTGCTTGGTTGTGTATAATATTGGTCGATATATAACGCTTTTTTCCCCTTTCAATCTTTTCTTCTCTTTCCATTGTCGAGTCAGCAATAGGAGAAAGATTACTCTGCAAGCAGAATCCTTTCACAACTACACGGTCATCGGGCGATGCTCTGCGCCCACCCGTGTAGCTTTATGGGGGGGTTGTGGTGGGCTTACCTCACTAACTTGTCTCAGGTCTCTCAGACGTGGCGCTGCCCTAGGTCTGTTTTCCGTTTCTAGTTTGCAACCAAATAGGTTATATTAACTGCCCTCTTGTTAAAGCACTGCCCTAGCCAAACTATGCAAGATCCAAAGCGACGTTTCTGCTAGGTGGGTGGGTGTCAATTTTGACACGCCGAAGCGCTGGCACTCGTCACACCCTGAGGCAAGTTCGCTGGTCTCGACAGGCGCGGACAAGTTTACGCACCAAACGACTAGGAGAGCTTTATAAGGTTTGCGATGCAAATCCTACGGCGATTCAGAGACGACGTTAGTCTCCCACAACGCTGTAGCGGAGCCAAGCAGACGGAACCGCCTTACCACGCCAGCGTGAAGGCACGACTAGTTATTACCTTCCGGCTGCTGAACAGGGTGTCAATACGCTCTTCGAGGTCACCATACCTTTTCTATAGTCGGAAGCCGGGGGCGAGGGCCTGTCACTTGATCGTGTGCTTACTCCTGGGCCGTGTGTTTGCCCTAGGTTTGGAGGGCAACGGTCGGTTTTACAGTGCTGACCGCGATCGCCGCAACACCACGTTTGGTTTGCAAATAGAGGGCGACAATGCACCGCTTGACACTCCATGACTACATAAAGCGCTATTTGTCGTTGATAAAGGCTGATTGTAGGAAGCGCAAGGGAATGGCAAATGAACCCTGCGGCGTGCCGCGATGAATGGGTAACGTCGATTCCAAAGAACAGAGAATTGCGTCTGCCATGTGGGACGCCACGCCAAAGCCGCAGTCCCAGCAGGGAACTGCCAACCAACCCTTCTCTGGAGCCCAGGGCTGGCGGAACTAGGCCGCCCCATTGCTTCTGCACCGTGAAAAATGCCCAGCCTGCGACTGAAATAAGGCATAAAATCGCTCCTACGCGCGGCTGCTGTGAATCGCTGGCGCGCCCTTTTCCCCAAACTTACGGCAACAGATAGCAATGGTTGGCTAGCAGCATGCCGAGTGCATTTCCCTCGCCCACGAGGTGTGCCAGCCATGAATGCAGAAGCTGCATTGCTTACCACGCATCGGGTGGATAGTCCCCTGATTCAACTCCATGTTTCCAAAGCAAAGAGGCAGCCGGATCTTTACAATCCGCCATTGGTAAGGACAAATGCCTCATAGTTTACTCCAATTCCTATGGTGGAACCTGATCGCGACCTCACTTTGTCACCATTGGGTTCTGCACCTGGCCCTGGAGAAGAGCTGGATGGGTTGGCTAGTGGGGATGGGCTGCAGCTGGCGAGCGCAGACGTCAATGCACACGCATTGGCTTGGGATCACGGTATTCCGCCAGACACCCGCGGCAATACCATTGCGCAATGGTATGTTTAAAGCGACTTCTTGGTCACAAACGCTGGTGGGCGCAAAGGTTCACCATTCGACACGGCGACCCGGCGCCAGACTTCACTGGCAAAAGATCACGGCATTTTGCGAAGTTGGACGGTATGGTCATCCCCCCCAAAGTTTTACATCAATCGCTGTGATGTGGTGATTGCTGTGTGTGTGTGGGGGGGGGGGCAGCCCATTGCAGGACGCACTGCGGTCAGATATAACGTTGTTAACGTTGAAAATGGCCAATTGAAGAAAATATGAGAACCTAACCAATAAGCTATGCCACGTGCCACGATGTATGGGCTACGTCGCTTCAAAAGAACAGAGAATTGCGACCGGTATGCGGGATTGTCGTGTCAAAGCTACGGACCCTCACGAAACTGCCAACAAGCCCCATTCTTGACCACAGAACTAGCGGAACTAGAACGCGCCATTGGGACAGCACCGCGCACAACGCCAAACCAGCAACTGAAGTGCGGCAGGAAAACACTTCTACGTGCACCTGTGTCAGGTTTCTGGAACACTCTTTGCTCCTAACTTACGGCGGAAGATGGCAATAGTTGGAGGGTGCTGCGCCGGGTATGCGTTCCCACGGCCTTCAAGCACCCCAGCCATGAAAGCAGACAGCGCCTTATTCACCACGCATCAGAAGGTTAATCGTCTGATTGAATTCTGCGTTTCGACAGCGAGTAAGAACCGTGATTCTTGCTCACCACCGTTAATTAAACAAACGGCTGTGGAGTTTACCCCCATAACTATGGCAGAACTCGATCGGGCCTTACGTTCGTTGCCATTAGGCTCTGCACCGGGCCCTGGGGAAGTACATGTGTAGGCAAAGCGGCACATGAACAAGGTGACGAAGAGATCTGCACCAAAATTCTTCAACGGAAGACTGAGCAGCGACACGGTTCCGCACAATTGGCGACGTGGGGTAGATATCCTCCTCCTGAAGCCGGGGAAAAAAGCAACAGCTCCTGAATTGCATTTGCCGGAGGCATTAACCAGCTGCCTCCGCAAGCTTGTGGAAAAGATTATGGCTGCACTCATTAGTGAAATCGTAGGGCCTCAACTGACGCCGCGGCGATCTGGCTTCTGTCCTGGGCACCCAACGCTCGACCCGTTGCTGCATCTTAAGGATTCCATGCGCTGCACAATCCCCCAGGGTAACACAGCGACGGGATTTGTTGACATTGCCAAGGAATTTGGCACCGCATACACCATGATAAAATCATACTATGGATTAAGCGGTTGCCATTTCCTAAGCAAACAATTCGCTTGCCAGTGGCTTTTCCCAACAATCGGCAAACAGCCGCACGCATCAACAACACCACCTCCTCACCTGAAATGTCCACGCGCAGAGTTCCCAAGGGAACAGTATTGGGACCACTCATGTTCATCATCGTGGTGAACTCCCTCAGTGCCAGACTGGGTGCTACACCTCCCTTGATAAGTGACGGTTTCTTTTCCGACGATCCCACCATTAGTGCTCGGCATGGGGACAGGAATATGACGAATTTGACTCCCCGAAGGCCTTGGTATAACATCAAACTTGGCAAAAGAATATTTTATGGAAGTGAACCCCAGTAAAATGAAATATGCCCTATTTGCCACCACGGGCTAAAGTCCGCCGAATTTCTTCTTTTGACGAGGCCGAGTAACTATGGAAGGAACGCCCGCGCTCCTGGACATTGCGTTCCAAAAACACCGCGGCATATGGGCACCCACGCTGCCCATCGCCAAAAAGCGGCGGGCCGATGACTACCCCAACTAGTAGCGATTTCGTCTTGCTCGTGGGGCCAAAAAGAGGCAACCTGCGGGAATTGCGCCTCGCCTTGGTGAAGGCTAAAGCCATGCATGGCGTAGGGGTATGGTACTGGGATGCCTCGCCGACATACCGTACAACACCGGATTCAATACGACACGAAGCGTGCAGAACCATTGCGGGTATACCAAAGGGAAGCCGAAGAGCTGATGCCTTACTGGAAGCCAAACTGCAGCAACTACATGATACTGTGCTCGCTCGCAGCTTCAAGTATCTACTCAAATGCAAAGTGTGCGGCGGTATGTTAAAAACCATGACCTGCATTGCCTTTGGTCACAAGCATCAAGTTCAAGAGATCTATGACCATATCAAGGCACCGTGCTATGTGCTAGAAATAGAACTTCAACGTTCTCCCCTCAAAACTGCCTCACGACTGTTTTCGTTTTGTCTTCTCTTCCACATTTCCCTGGAGGCGTCACGCGGAAAATTCCGACGAAGCCAAATACAAAGCCTGGACTTGATGGGTCAACTGGCGTTTCCAAAAAAAGGGAAAACATCCACATTCAAAGAGGCAGCGCTACGAACTTTGCGCTGATGGGCCAGTGGGGTTTGGCATCGAACCAGGAGCAACGGCAACAACCCACACCACTTTTTCATTTCGCTGCCTTGAAAGCAGTCCCTCTCAGAGTATTCGACGGAATGTTGGGCCATATCTGGGCATTTTTCCATCGAATATACAACAGAGGGGCGCATAAGGCTGCAATTTATGTTCGACCATTTTGGGTATCCAGGAACGAAGCACGCGACATGGGAGAGTCAAAGCCGCCTCTGACCTCCCCGGGTTTCCTGGCACATGGATTGCTGAAATAGCTGCGATTTCCAAACGGCTGCAATGGTAGAGGGCATCCAGGCCAGTGAAATACACATTGGCTATCCCTAGCGACTGGAAGCCCGCACGAAGATGGACAACAAGCTGGCCCGTGAAGAGTCTGTGTTGGCCTATTTTCGAACGGGGGTTTCTTATAAACACGGATGGCTGCTAAGAGCCGTTCAGCCGCATATCCTCGAATACGTGTCGCTGGTTCGGCCACGAAGCGCCACTCCAAGACTTAAAGAAGCTTCGTGCTGAGATCCCCCCTCCCCAAAAAAAGGCACTCCCCTCCCCACAACGCCTCGCGGCATTAAACTGCCCGATGTGCAGTTTGGGCTTTGCTTGCCAAGGTAACGCGGCCACCCCCATGAAGAGTGCCCGTGGCATATTGCTCGCCCGGGCAGCGTGGGGGGCCAACTGCGCACATGATCCGGAATCGCCTGGAATTCCACCCCTTTCTTGCCAACACACGCGTCCCACACTATGAGTGGAGATGGCGCCAAAAATAGCATGGCCGCAGCCCCGGCAAGGAGACCATTTTCTTGCAATCTTTGCTCGGGGTTGTGTGTTCACAAAGGTGGCCCCATTACGCGCCACCTTCGGCACGTCCCAAGGCAAGACTTCTCCCAAAGCCAAAGGAAAGGACAAGCAACGAAGGGTGGTGAATTGACGAAGGGCCTGTCATTTGGGTGCGTGCGCTGCGGCTTTAAGGTCTTATACGAATATATGTGTGTAAAAAGGGCCGCGGCTACCCCGCATCCGTGTCCGCCATTAAAACGCAGCAAGCCTCAAACCCAAGCCCAGCACAGCGGTGTGCATGTTTCTGTGGGGGTAGGGGGTTGAGCAAAGCACCGAAAACTCAAGCACGCTGGCACCAAACGGGGTTGTGGGCTGAAAAAGGAAATGGAATACCCGCACGCCGCGGGGAAAGAACGGCAGGAGGACAGTCTTCCCCCCATTTGGGGGCGGGGGCCGCCTGCTGTGCCGGCCCCTTTCGTAAAAAAAGGTTGGCCCCTCAAAGGGGCAGGGTTTGGTGTTTATAAAATGGTGCGTCGCCATGGTCCATTTGGCGTCAAGCCGTCGGTGGCGCCGCGGCGTCGAGGGCGAGGGTGCCGAGGGGCCGCGCTTGACGAAGAACAAGTGGCTTGGTTTCCCCATTGGGGTGGGAGGCCTGTACGCCCTCGTTTTTTTTTTTTACCCGCTCGGCGCGGAAGATCCAGCGGCCGTTCTTCGTGGCTCCCCCCCTGCTTGCGCGTTCGGTTGGTTCCGTTGTTTCCCGTTTTTTTAATGCGTTTGTTGGTTGTGCGCCGGGGTTCTCGGGCTTGGCGGGCGGACGCTGCTGGGGCGAGGCGTGAATCCACGGCGTCTTTTTGGCGGGGCGGGGTGGCGACCCAGACCGCCGTGATTCTATCGCGCGGGAACCCTGGTTGCCTTTCATTGCGCCGCTTTGTGGCCGGGAGCGTGCTATGCGTTGGGAACCCGGGGCATCGAGCAACCGAAAGGAGAAAGGAAAGATGAGGGAACGTTTTTGTGTTTTTAACGAGAAAGGGGTGTCACATGCTTCTTTTAAGAACGCGCCCTTCTGCCTTCCGGGCTTTTTTTTTATTAGCGTAAACAATATGGAATGTGAGGATAGTTTTGGATATTGTGCGCACCGTCCTTATCTAAATATCTTATGGTTTTGGTTTTTTAATGAGTCGCCTGGTTTTGGGAGTGAGACCAATAGAAGTTTTTGTTGCTTTTTGTATTGAAGAAGTAAACAATTGTGAAACTGGAAACGTTCTTGCAATATTCAAATTTGAAATATTGCAAGCAAGAGTCTTGCTTGACATTGTGCGCAGGATTTGAATAAGGATACTTGGGAGGATTAATTCCCCTAAATAGGTCCGGCTTTCTTGTTTGTTCAGTTATGAAACATGGATGTATGTAACAGCGACTTTATCAAGAACTGGATATTTTGCGTTTTTGCGCAAACACACACACACACACACACACACACGTCTACATGTCGGTACATGCTTTGCCCTACCCTGCTGAGGCATCCGGCCAAAAACATTCCATTAGCCAGTGTGAGGCAGCAGATGCAACTGGTGCTTTCTTTTTGGTTCCTTACTATTTGGTTGTATGCCCAAAGATGTCATTACTATATTGAGTGGATGGATGAAAAGTATGATTGACTCTTTTGATTAAGCACCGACCTTTTTACTCCTATTGGGGGAGAATCTCTTCATGAAGCGGACTTTGAAAGGAAAGTGATTTTTGTGGCATCCTTTAGCAACTATGGATGATCGACTTGTTCGGAATGACGTTGCATGAGCATCTCTATTCTGGGTGCAGTATTTCGCTCTTCTTATATACGGCTCAATAAAGCAAAGTGGTCAATTTACTATACGGCATCGCTGTATATATATGCGTTTCTAGATTGTATTTTACACAGTTGTTACTGTAACGGTTTTCATGGTCTAAGCTATGCCAATTCTTCTTGCTTAGAGTGTGTGGATTACAATTTCTTTTTCAGTAGCTACGAAGTCAACATATTCACTGGGGAAGTAGAGTAATGTGTTCAGGTTCTGAGGATGCTCACATTGGCGGTCTTATTAATGTAAATTGCAATTTCGATGTGAACGTGAGGAGGGCTGTGTGATATTACCTGTGAGTAACCGGGATACTTGAAGGTATTTTCAGATTACTGTATATCATACGATAAATGCTTTGAGGCTGTAGAGGATTCAAAAGCGGTGAAGCTTAGCTTTGTCTGAGGAACAAATGTGTTATGACCACACCTGTAGATTGCTGTTGTATTGTGAAAATATTGGAAGTGAAAGTTATTTTATCATATGTCTTATGGCGGCGCAATGTGCTGTTGGTATATACAAGAGAGAAACGAGAACATGCTTATTTATTTTATAGTTCTAATTGTACAAGAAGTTTGGATTCAAACAGTATCATAGGTCTGCTTTAATCTCAAGGAGATGATATGAAACTTTTTGTTCCACTCCCCGCATTTCCTTTAGTACCAAATGTGATTACTATTGGGTGCTCCAAGGATCCTGATAAATAATACTTTGCGAGACCATATTATCCTAAATACCTAAACAATCACTATATGGAGACCTACCTTGTGGTAAACAATGAAAAAAAATATTGCTTGTTTTTGAAGCATTTTTGGAAACTCGATTCTCTTTATTTTTTCTTGACAAGCGTCAGTGCTTGTACTTCTGGTGTAAACAATAATGAAGGAGACTTCGACAATTAGATCAGAAACGTTCTGACAAACCATGTCTGGATGAGGATTCTGTTATGTGCACGACTAAGTATTTTGGGCTTCGGTATATCGCATAAATACTCATATTGGAATTTCTAAGCACGGATATTCATTATTTTCGAGGGTATTTCCTTAAACTTACAAAGGAAAAGAAAATGTAGAGTGAATCAAGAATATTTTCTCATGAGGAAGGTGCATGACTTACAAGTATTGCTAAGCGCATCATTGCGTAGGTGTCTGCATTCTTTGACTAATCGAGAATCTATTAGGACTGGATGTTATTAGATGATTTTTGATTTTAATGGAGTTTTTGCGTAGTCTGATGCTTCTCCATTTGGATTTACTGATTGTTTACATTGGGAGCTTGATGGAGTGGAGTTTTATGATAAAAGTGACGAGCCCCATAGCGCAGAACTTAAAGGTATAGCAAACCTAACATGGGTAGAAGCTCTTTGTTTGCAAAAAATTGTACAATTTAATAGCGATTCTTTTTTTTTTCTTTGCTATTGAGCTGTTTGAAACCAATAAATGCAAATTTTGATTGCGGGTGGTGATACATATTTCCGTGTTGCAGTTATTTCTATTACTCCCATTATAAATATTTCCTCCTACCACCCTGGCGAAGCGGGCCACCTCTACGTGGTGCCAGGGACCAGTACCCTCTCTGAGGGGAAGTCAAGAGCCTGCAACCGTGCCTCGGGTGCGGTTAAAGGCTCTTGGCGTCGGCAGGCAGGTCTGGGGCAGCGCTGTGTTTGGGAGGCCTGAAACAAAACGAAGGTTAGAACTGCTCCACAGCTACACGTCCCTGCGTGTAGCGCCATCACTCGCACTAAGGGTTCACTTTTGGAAGCTTCTCCAACTGTGCGGTGATGTGGAACTGGATCCGGGACCGATCCTGCGGGGAGCCCAGTGGAATGTGGGTGAGCTCTCGCAGGCGAAAAGGATCCCGTCGGAGAAGCCCCTTTAAACGCTGCTCGGTGATGTGGTTCGACATCATCGTATAAGAAGGATAGGTTGAACAATAACAACCTTTATGGTTTGGTGGCGCTACATGCGTAGCGGCAGCATGGGTACATTTGAAAAAAAAAAATTTCTTCCTTTACAGGGTGCTTTTTTTTTTGTGTGTGAAAGGATTCGTCAATGGGATATCCATTGTCAACCCTTCGACGATGCTTATCTGTGTGATGAACAAATTCTTTTTCATTGAACCACGCTGCTGATGGTGGTGGTGCTGGGCATTGTCAGTAATATATATATTTTCGGGGCAAGAGTATATATATGGAAACATCCAAGCACAGTGGCTATAATGAAAATCTTATATGCCCATATTCTGTAAATGAACCTTCGTGGTGAAGCTCTAACAGACAAAGATCAATTCCTTTCTAAAAAATTGAATACCAGCTTTCTCTCAATCTTGTATCAGATTAAAAAAAAGAGGAAGGGTTGGTCTCTGTGAAAGAAAAGCACATTTTTTTCCCCTTTATTTTATTTTATTTTATTTTATTTATTTATTTATTTTTCTGTAGCTTATTTCAGTCTATCTCATCTCGTTGTGGTTATTTTCTGAAGTGAAGTAAATTGAAGGTCAGAAGAGGATATATATATTTAAAGGGAAAGGTTCTTAAATGGGAGCAGGCACCTCTCTTGATCATTTTGTTGAGAATGCTAAGAGCACTTGTGGCTCACAGAAGAAAAAAGACTCTAAATTGAAAGGGCCTTCCGTTACGCAATTTGCCTTGGCGTCGACTGTACAGCAGTCCCACACAGATGCCGGAGATGTTGAAGGTTCCCCCGGTGCTGCTGCCAAAATTGACCCGGTGCCTTTACGAGGAATCGTTCCTGTTGGTGAGACAGCTGGAGAGCACGTGGCACCATTGCGGATGACGACATCATTTATCAAGAGAAAGGATGGAACACAGGTGTTAGCACCCGCCCCATCTGGGATTTTGGTCAGTAAAGCAGGCTTGGGTGACTTAAATTCTTTACCAGACTCTCATTATAATGCTCTTCAATCTTCAGATGGTTATGAACACAGCAAATCTGGAGCCGAGGAGCCTTCAGCAAACCCCACAGTGAAAGAATCTCCCTCGTCAGAATTGAAGATGAAGCCAGCTGAATCTGCTCAATACCAAGCTTGGCCGGAGGCTGTAGAAGAGGGAGAAGTGGTGCCTCAAAAAGTGCGAAGAAGGAAAGGCGCTGGAGACAAGCGAACTGTGAAATGTACAGATGCAAACGACCCAATTCCACTCGCAGTGAAGCCTTGCTTTGTTCTTGGGACAGAGGACGAAGTGTTACGTGAAGTTCCCCCCGAAACGTTGACTCTGCCGCCCTCAGAACCAACCGAAACGCCACCTGGAGCTGTAGGCACTCGCGTTCGGCGAAGAGTGTTGCCTGCGAAAAAAAAAGAGATAACGGAAAATTCTGTAGGGGGTTCCAACGTCCCAGTCGCCACTCTCCACGAAGGAAAATCTGCAGGGAAACCCGATAAAAACCCTCTTGTAGAAGATGCCTTTGAGTTCGATTGGTAGGGAGAGTGGGAGAAACCCAGGGGTAGGAAAAACAAGTATTATTTATTAAACGAACAGTTTCCTTTGGGAATATTGTAAAGAATATCGTGGCAAAAGCGAAAGAAACAAAAAAGTATCTAGGATAATGTGTGTTATTCTTATTGATTTTAGTACTCTCTTCCTTCTTCCTCTTACCCTCACTCTTACCACACCCAAAAATGTGTGGTAATACATAATTCTCCTTACTTTCCTCCCTTTTATTTCTCCATTTTCTGAGAGCATGTAAATGAAAATTCTAATTCCTTTGTAGTATATTGTGTATATTTATGTTTTTGCGGTTATGGGTTCCAAATAATGTTGGCTTTATATTTTTTGCGTTTGTCTTATTAGATTTTTTTTTTCTCTCTGTGAGTTGGAGTGGGGACGTTCTCACATCCTTCTTTTCACCTCACTTCAAAAAGAGAGTGGAATTCCAGAAGCTTAAATGGTATATATACATACTTTTACCCTTCCTGCTTCATTTCTTGTGTAGGAGGCACATGACCCTGGCGAAGCCGGCCACCTCTACGTGGTGCCAGGGACCGGTACCCACTACGAGGGGAAGTCAAGAGCCTGCAACCGTGCCTCGGGTGCGGTTAAAGGCTCTTGGCGTCGGCAGGCAGGTCTGGGGTAGCGCTGTGTTTGGGAGGCCTGAAACAAAACGAAGGTTAGAACTGCTCCACAGCTACGCGTCCCTGCGTGTAGCGCCATCACTCGCACTAAGGATTCACTTTTGGAAGCTTCTCCAACTGTGCGGTGATGTGGAACTGGATCCGGGACCGATCCTGCGGGGAGCCCAGTGGAATGTGGGGGGCTCACGCAGGCGAAAAGGATCCCGTCGGAGAAGCCCCTTTAAACGCTGCTCGGTGATGTGGTTCGACATCATCGTATAAGAAGGATAGGTTGAACAATAACAACCTTTATGGTTTGGTGGCGCTACATGCGTAGCGGCAGCATGGGTACATTTGAAAAAAAAATTTGTGAAAATTAAAATGGACCTTGTGGAGAGAAGAATTCACACACATACACATATACGCACAGAGGGAGCGAGGAAGAGACAAACAGAAACACATAAATAAGTCTAAAGGTACATACACAGAAAGGGATTTTTTTACTTGGTTACATTAAAAAAGCCGTATGACTATCATGATGTGCCTCTTTTTTTTTCAAATGTACCCATGCTGCCGCTACGCATGTAGCGCCACCAAACCATAAAGGTTGTTTTTCTTCAACCTATCCTTCTTATACGATGATGTCGAACCACATCACCGAGCAGCGTTTAAAGGGGCTCAGATATCGTTGGTTCCATGACCTTCCAAGGAACGGCTACGCTTCCTCAGCAAACGACCCTTCACCTTCTCCGCCCCTAACCTGCGAGGACGAGAGGCATATATGTATACTTCTACCTGTGAATGATGGGTATGCTATAAGGGCTTATGCCCGTATTGTCGGTAGCTTTGACTCAGTTTTCTGATTATTTGAGCAGATTACTTGTGTTCTTGTTGCTCTCTTTTCTTTTTCCTATTTAGCTTTACGCACACCCATACCCCCCACTGTATAGTGCGTGAAGGGGCAAATGAAGAAGGGACGGGCACAGTGGATGAAACGAGGCGGGCCACGGCTTGACGGCGATGTCACGGTCCGGCGCTTTGTGGCACCACAGCTGCGCACAACAGCCTCCATACGTTGTGGTGAGCTGGTGGAGCCACTTGAAGAAATAGCCTGCCGTGTGTGTGTTGATCCCGCTTCAGTGGAGGGATTGGTGGATGCTCACGGCATCGCACTTTTCGACAAACTGCATCATGGAGCCGAAGTATTTCTCTCAGGCGCCGTTGCAGAGAGCAGCGAGAATAATGGACAAAGCAGCGATGGGGCTAGGAATGGTGGTGAGGTGTTTTCTCCTCAACCACCGGATGCATCGGTGGCCTGGGCATACGACCCACGAATGCTGCTGCATGTGCCCCCTGTTGATCGTATACCAGAAACCCCATATCGTTTACAGCGGGCCATTGAGTTTTTAAAATCAACGCCACGCGCTGGGGAGCTATTGCCCGAAGAACTACTCCATCCTGAGAAAGAAAAGGAGGAAGATGAGGGAGGTGTTAAAGTGACAAGGGTGCCCGAGAATGATGATGGCAGTAATAATGGAAAAACATTGAGTAATGTGGCTCCACTTTCGTACTGGATCCCACCCAGACTAGCGACGCTTGAGGAAATTACATTATGCCATGATGAATCACGTTATCATGACTTTGTTCAACATGGCACCGCGCTACCACCACCACTTAAAACGGATGTATATTGCAGTGATACAGCAAGCAGTGTGGCAACTCGGCTTGCTGTTGGTGCCGTTATTGATGCGGCGCGTTGTGCGCTTTCTGGGGCACCCACATTTGCTTTTTGTCTTGTCCGCCCACCAGGCCATCATTGCACCATCGATACACCAGGTGGTTTCTGTCTTGCCAATAATGTGGCCATCGCCGCACGTCAGCTGCAGAAAGATTCGCCGGACAATAATAATAATAATAATAATAATAATAATAATAATAATAATAATAATAATAATAATAATAATAATAATAATAGCGATAGGACTACTACTACTACTACTACTACTAACAAGGTACCGCCTCCACGTATAGCGATCGTTGATCTTGATGTACACCACGGTGAGGGAACACAATCGTTTGTGGAGGAGGAAGGGCCATTTCCCCTGACTGCACTGTCCGGCGAGGTACCTGTCTCACCGTTGCTGTACTTATCATTGCATCGCTACGACCATGGCACTTTTTACCCCTTTGACCCACGTGGTGACACTGCATACGTGGGTCGTTACCGGAATATCTGCAACGTCGCCATTAACACTGCAGCCAATGATCCGGTACGCTGCGAAGAAGTTATAAGTGACACCGTCTTTGAACGTGTGATGGACGACATCTTCATACCTCGTCTCCAGCGTTTCTCTCCGGATGTGGTTTTGGTGTCATTGGGCTTTGATGCTGCATACGGCGACCCACTTGGACGAATGGCTGTCGAAGGCGGGTTTGCATACGCCGTGCGGGCATTGAAGCAGTTCTGTCTCTCACAACAGCGACAGGAACAGTACTACAAGCACCCTCCAACCCATGCTGCTCAATTGTGTGACCCGCATGTTGGCCTTGTTGTGGTCTTAGAAGGTGGCTACTCACCAGAGGCGGTGGCTCAAGGCGTTGTTGCTGTTGCCCACGCCCTGCGTTACCCGGCCAATGACGCGGACGTTGTGCGATACGCGGCGCGCAAAATACCAAGGACGTGGCAGGATCTTCGGCGCCGTATTGCACGTCAACATCAAGAAGTTAAACGGCAACGAGAGGAGTTGAAGGCCAAGGAGAAGACTGACTTGTCATGTGAAATGGCATCTGTTTCTCCAACACATGGACCGGAGGAGGAGGAGGTCCCACTGCTTCCGGAGGATGATGTCCTTTTAGAGAGACATGAGCGGTGGTGTGATCGACTTATTTCCCGTGTATTGGCTATACATACTGAGGCCAACTGACTGCAATAACACACTTGTAGACCCCCGTTATTATTATTATTATTATTATTATTATTATTATTATTATTTTCATTCTTTCTCTCTCTCTCTCAATGCTTCTATCTTATATGTATATTATTATTATTATTATTGATTGTTTTGTTCTCATCTTGTTTTGCTGTTCGCTACAGAATGACAATGAAGCCATACGGGTGCATCAATTTTTTTTTCTGTTGTTATTGTTATCATCGTCTTCTCTTGCGTTTTCTTCTTGTGAAGGAAACAGACGTGTATACATACATACATATCATATTATCTGTTGCATGTTAAGGTATCGCATACTGTCATTCATCACCATGCTTCCGCGCTATACAGAAACCGAATCAACAACATCTCTCATTAGAGGGCCGTGTACTCAGGTCAGAAAACACAGTGGTGGTGGCTTTACGCTCACCATTGGGGACATTACTGTGCCTGTTGCAAGGAACCTCCAACACCCGGAGCGTGTTACTTGGCTCCTTCCCGGAAGTGGAGGCAACTGTGGTAATAATAATAATAATAATAATAATACCAATAACTTTGATTTGAAGTTGAGTGGCGGTAATGTTTTCTTTCAGTTGCAGGATCCCACAACCAGGAGTTATTTGCGCTGGATATGCCAGAAGGAACAACTACGACAGGACATGTGCCTTGTTGGTGAACCAGGCCCTGCAATGCGGTGGCTTGTGCAAATGTATTCCTATTTGGTTCGGCGTGAGGTGCAGTACTTTTCACTTAATCGTGACACAACTGAGAGTGACCTTGGCCAGCGCCGTGAGATACGCAACGGCACACTTGTTTACGATGACCAATGCGTCGTTGTGGCCGCCCGCGAGGGACAGCTGCTCTTGTTGGAGGGTCTTGAGAAGGCGGAGCGCAATGTCCTGCCGGTGATCAATAACCTCCTGGAGAACCGAGAGATGCATCTGGAAAATGGCATGATGCTCATTCACCCGGAACGATATGATCGGCTCTTGCAAGAACTTCTCCCAGCTAAAAAAAGAAGAATGCATGATGATACCAACAACGACAGGAACAGGAAAGAGGATGTGGATGATGCCATGACAGTTGAAGCGGCACATGAGGGGTTGCGTCGAATGGGTTTCATTCGCGTTTCAGAGAACTTCCGCGTCGTTGGTTTGACTGTTCCGGTTCCACCGTATGAGGGTAACCCACTTGACCCTCCACTGCGATCGCGCTTTCAGTGCCTCTACGTTAACATCCCGCTGCCTAGCCTGGCTGCAACGAAAGCAATGTCTCCTCATCCTGATTCTGCGTCAACCGCGAGCCACAATCATCGTGCCGATGAGGTTGAGTCCCTTTTAAAGCTCCGTGCCATTATTGACGAGGTGAATGCAAGCACAAAAGACTTCACTATCGGTGAAGCACAGCTGAGCAACCAAGGCGAGATTGGTAACAAGAGCACTCGCAGCGGTGGTGGTGGGGTGGCGACCATGCCGGGTTCTGGGCTACAGACCATTGGCAGCTATGAACTCGCGGTATTAACCCGACAGCTGCAGTTATTCCCTGATATTCCACTCGGCGAAATTTTGCCGCGTGCGTTTCCGTGGATGCTGTATGCGCAGCAGACCTCCACTTCTGGTGCTGTACATGTTGAGGAGGCCGTTCGGCGCAGGTGCGAGTATGAACGGCTGCTGGATGCGTGCAATATTGGTGTTCCATTATATGAATTCCGCCACAGTTCTCTCGAGGAGGACAGAACTGACAATGATGATGACCTCCATGGCGTATTGGGGAACGTCGCCAGTACCCGTCGTGGCTCTTTTTCACGCTTTCCACCGACACGAAGAGGCCGTGGTCGAATAGGTGACGTTGTGCGTGAGAAGGTGGCATTCCGTCGTCGTTCCCGCAGTAATGATGAGGGTGCTAAAGGTATATTTCCTCGACATCCCGAGGAGTTTAATGATGTGCTGCGGATTGAAAATATTCGGAGTATGGAACAAAACCGCACTGCTGTGGTAGTAGGAGATGCGTGTATCGCCTGCAAAAATAGCGGCGGGACATATCGGCTTCCAATTTATATGGGCAAGGAGGCTACCATGCATGCAAGAGGAAGAAAAGGAGAAAGAACAGCAACAAATGAAGGAGGGACGAATACAGTGAAAGTGGTGACCGCATGCTGCCCCACACCGTACAGTGTTTTTACCCCGGCACACTATCACGTGCTGCAGTCTATGCTTCAGCTGCACATTGCTGGACAACATATTTTGCTTCTTGGCCCTACTGGATGTGGTAAGACGACTATTCTTCGCGAATTTGCTCATTTAATTGGATCCCGCACAGAAACAATGTATTTATACGCTGACATGACGAATAAGGATCTCTTCCAGCGCCGCACAACGGATTCCTCTACGGGGGATACAAAGTGGGAAACCAGCGCCCTTGTAGAAGCGGCGTTGAGCGGCCACATCGCTGTTCTTGACGGCATTGACAAACTGCCCCATGGAATGTTGTCATCAATTCAGCAGCTCCTTGTTGATGGAGGCACAAACCTCTTTGATGGCACACTGCTAAAGTCGCAGCGTGAGTACGAGATATTGAAGCAGAAGTTGAAGGCGACAGACGAGGAAATGCGAGTACGGCGAATATTTCCCGTACATCCAGCGTTTCGTGTTGTAGCAACGGCGCGGCCCACATCGTCATCATCATCTGGAAGCGGTCGTAGCAGTGGTGGTGGTGGGAAAGTGAACCCAAACAGTTGGCGAATCACACACGAGGTGACATCACTTTTTGGAGTAATACTAATGCCAGCTACTGCACAGACCACTTTGCGTGCTGTTCTCTCAAAGATGGGAGCAAAAGAAATGGAGATATGGCGCAAAGAAATAGTGGAGACAATTACTAAAGATGGTGTGACTGGGGATGAAAGTGCAGTGAGTGATGAGAAATTACTGGCAGAATTAACACGAGACGTGGATCGATTGCTGCATCTACGCGATGCACTTGAGCGACTCCAGGAAACAGAACCGAAAATCCCACAGTTGAGTCTTCGCCAATTGTTGCATTTAATTCGTTTCCGTGTTCGTTATCCTGACGACTTTACGCCTGGTGTGGAATCTACCTTGTTGCTTCCACTTATGAATACACTGACAGCAGGCCAGGTGCGGCAGGTGATGCATTCTTGCGGATTTGATGACGTACGTGATCCCGAGCAAGCACAACATTATAGTTTGCGGACGGCAGAAAGTGTAGAAGAGGTCTCTGAGGGACGTCGAAGTAAACGTCATGATGTCCTTACAGAGCTCTCTGTTTCTCGCAAGGCATCAAGAGCATCAACAAAGGAAATAACCGGAGAGAAGAATGGTAACAATATGTTTAGACGTGTCTTTGTAGTCCATGACAAACCAGTTTTATCTATTAGTCGTGTGTATTCAGAGAAGGAAAAGGCGATAGTGCCGTATGTACCCCATTTTCACTCGAATCCTCTGCAGGAGTCCATCATTGTGTGGCTTGCAAAGCAGTATGCTGTGGGAAATAATATATTATTGATTGGGAACCAAGGGGTTGGAAAGAATAAAGTGGTGGATGCCTTTCTTTCCCGCATTGGTGTGCCGCGACAGTACATTCAACTCCACCGTGACACAACTGTTGGAAGTCTCACAATAAATCCGACGGTTGAAGCTGGACGCGTTATTTGGACGGATTCACCCTTAGTGAAGGCCGTGCAGTGTGGGCATTGCCTGGTTGTGGACGAGATCGACAAGGCACCGGTGGAGGTGGTGCAGGTGCTGAAGGGACTTGTCGAGGATCACGAAATGCGACTCCGCGACGGGCGACAGATCCGTGGTCCAAGGGCGCATGTAATGGAAGCAGAAAATGAAAGAGACAACACAACCGATTTTGAAGGGAATAGTAATATTATTGACATGCATCCGGACTTTCGTATCATTGTCCTTGCGAATCCACCAGGGTTTCCATTCCATGGCAATGACTTCTACCGCGAGTGTGGTGACCTGTTTGCATCATATGTGATGAGTAATCCTGACTCACTCTCGCAGCTACGTGTATTGAAGGCATATGGACCAAGCATCCCAGATGCACTGCTGGTGCGACTCATTGGTGCCTTTCAACGTCTACAAAAAAGCTTTGAAGAGGGACATCTCACATACCCCTTTTCTCTGCGTGAGTTGATTGCTGTGGTGAAGCATATGTCGGCTTTCCCACATGACGGCATTTACGAGGCCCTCAACAATGTGTTTAACTTTGATGTCCACAATGAAAACACGCTTCAGTTTGTCCGTCAAGTACTGCAACTCCACCTTAACCCACTGATAAGCTCAGGTGGAATGCAACATATATTACCGCTACGGGCCGGGCAGTCCGTACCGTTACATGTCTTATCTAATCCTCTGCAACTGCCATCGTCATCGTCGTCATCATCATCTATTATAAAATCCATGGGTGATCTGACGTCTCTTCCAGTGCGTTTTCTTACCGACGCGGATTGTGGTGGACCCTGCGCTGCACAATCCATCCCAACGTGGTGTGCTCAGTACGGAGAGTCAGACTTTGCAAGGGTTATACCAAGCAGCGAGTCGAATGGATACACGGAGTGGTCGGCGGCTCCACGTCTTCCGTTTCTGCGTTCACAAGACGAGGTGTTGGGTGTAATTACAATGGACATAGATGCTAACACGTGTACTCCCATTACCGTCTCCGTCCTTTTTACGCGTGTAAAAGGAACGGAAGATGACACCAGCATCAAGCCTAAAAAGAACACTGGTGGTGTTGGTAAGAGAGTTATTCTCGCCGTGATGGCGCTGCCTTCTGTCTCACTCGGGATGACGGCCATGCGACGATCACACCTTCCTCCTGGCCAGGTGAAGTTCTTTGACCTGACACGTGTGCTGCCCATCGTTTCTTCATCATCTTCTTCTGCCGCCTTTGCGTTCTCGTTGCACGCCTTTAACGCTGAGGCTCATGACAGCTCACTCTCTCTGATAACACCTGTCGATTGGTTAAAGGATGTCTTTGGCATTTCCAATTTACTTCTTGCGATAGTTGATGAGGTGTCAGGTCTTGTGCTACTGGTTAGCCCGTTCAGTACTGTTACTGCCGTGACGAACCTGAACCAGGTTACTTTACAGCAGCAAGAGAAAGAGAAAGAAGAGCGAGAGGAAGAATGTGATTTGAGTGTTGTTTTACCATTCCGAGTGGCACCACCTTCCCGAGAGGCATTATTGTGTTTTTCATCTGTCCGGCCATTGAGCGGCATTGTTGCCATGACACGACCAAATAGTGCCGAGTTGTACGTTTGGATGAAGGGACAACGCATTGCGGTAACACTCCCTGCGGAGCGTATCGACAAGATGAACTTCTTCACGGATAACTTGGCAACATTGTCTCTCCGAGTCAAGGAAACGACAATTTATGGAGTGTTGAAAATAGCTGTTTCTTCAGCAAACAATGGGAAGGCAAACGCAAGTTTTTGCCCTTTACCGGACAGTGTCGCTGGGGATGTTGTGGGTTTTGTGGAAAATCAAACAACGGCGCTGCGGACAGATAATGCACTTCTACAACCTCTCACACCACCCGAACTACGTGGCGCAGTTATTGTGCCAACGGATGGTGGGGTAAAGAATGGGGATGTTGTGTACATGACTGTGGATGAGTATTCACCCGATAAGAAGATGTGGTTGATGCGGTTATTCGCAGACAAGGACGCTGCAGCCGCTATTCACTCAGGCTTGATGCCGCCACGCGTCGATCACGTCCATCAGCAGCTGCTGGCGCCTGGTCAGTCCGGCGCTGCCAACCACCGATCCAGCGTTACTGCAGTAAATTTTCAACAGCACATGGTGCGTCGCTTTGCTTCCCCACCCATTAAACCTGCTACATCGTCTTCCTCAGCATCATCATTACCGGATTCTGGTAAGATGTTCTTTACTTTGGATGAGGACGCGGGGGTCGCGCTGTGGTATGACAAGAACACAGATCGTTTGTTTGTTGCAGATGCTTTGGAGGAGCGGGTACAACATCGCTACCGCACCTGGAGTGCATTGCTTGATGGATCTGTTAAACAAGTTGGCGCTGTTGCCTCCACTCCAAAATATCCACTACCTATGACATACAGCACACCCCGTAAGAAACCCAGCGGTGACCTCAAACATGGTAAGGAGGATGATGGGGAGCATCATGGTGGTAACACCTACGCGGGCGGTACTGGTGGCACTGATACCGCCGGACTTGGTGGTCTTGTTGGACCGTACCGCCTTGATAAAGGGAGACCTGTACATCAAGTTTCACCCGAGGAAAAACAACGGGTGCCTCCACACATTATTGAGGAAGCAAAACGCATGGGAAAAGCTGCTTTGGAAGAGCGACTCCGGGAGATTGGCATGAATGCGAAGGAGTATGAACAGTACAGGGCATTACAAGAGCGTGTAATGGGTCCTGTTGCGCTGCTTCGGACCGTTCTTGCGGGATTGAAGGTGGTGGAAGGAGAACGCACATGGGTGCGGGGCCAAACAGATGGGGTATGGGATGATAGCAAGATTGTGGAGGGTATAGTTGGAGAGCGCAACATCTACAAGCGTCGGGTGGACTCCACTGAAAGAAATCCATTTCAATCAAAACACAAGAAGCGTCTATTGTTTGTATTGGACGTGAGCGCGAGTATGTACCGCTTTGAAGGAATGGACCACCGTTTGACAAAACTATTGGAATCTACCGTGATGGTAATGGAGGCATTTGCCGGATTTGAGGAAAAAATAGACTACTCAATGGTTGGTCACAATGGTGACAGTGCATGCATTGAATTGGTCCCCTTTGGACAACCGCCTGCCAATCAAAAGGCCCGCATGGAGGTCTGCCAACGCATGGTTGCTTACTCTCAATACTGTTGGTCCGGAGACAATACAGTTGAGGCGATGCGGCAGAGCATTGACTTCGTCACGGCAGAGAAAGGAGACGCATACTTGGTGTTTGTCATCAGTGATGCGAATTTGCCACGTTACGGGATTATGCCAAGTGAATTAAGTGAAATTATGACGAGTCACAGGGAGGTGCAGATGTTTTGCATCTTCATTGCGTCGCTTGGAGAACAGGCATCAAATCTTCAGGCAGAAATGCCTCCAGGACACGCCTTTGAGTGCTTAGACACACAAGCACTCCCACATATTCTCAAACAAATATTCATATCGGTGAATCTTTTCTAAATGAGATAAGACTCACACACCCAGACAGACACAGCGACGTATATATATATATATATATATATATATATATATAGGATGCGTGTATATGTTATTCTTTTCCTTTCCTTAATATACGCCGTCCGTGCGTCGAAGGGGAGAGGGCGGTTGACGACGCACGTTTTGCTTTTTTTTTTTGTTCTCTTTCTTCGTCTTCTTTTCTTCCTTTGTTTTCCTTTTCCTTTCTCTGCTGTTATGCTTGTGTTTCTCTTTGTGTGTGGCGGTGTGGGTACCCTCACTTTCCTTATCTTCCCCCGTGCGCTCTTTCGAAATTCCATCCTCTTTTCTTCTTTCTCTTTTTCTCTCGTGCAGCCCGGAGAGAACGGGAGTTGGTCTCACCGCTGATAGCATTGCCGTAGCGATGGGCGGGGAGGAGGAGCAGGTCGAAGAGATCCGGCGGTTGCTGCAGTGCGCCGCCGCAAAGGCGGACCCCTTCGCGATTCTCAAGCTTGACCCGCAGTTGTGCGAGCTCTCCGACATCAACCGCAGCTTCCGAAAGATCGTGCTGAAGGTTCACCCGGACAAGTGCACACTCGCGAAGGCCGCCGACGCCTTTCACGTCGCCGAGAATGCCCACAAGCTGCTGAGCAACGAGGCCGTCCTCGTGAGGCTGAAGATTGCGCACAGGAAAAAAAAGGAAAAGGAGGAGGAGGAGGCGGCGCGGCGGCAGGCGGGCGGAGGGACAGTTGGGGGATGCAGCGGCACTGCTAGCACTGTCGTGGACGAGGCGAACATGTCTAAGGAGGAGCGCATGCGGCGTCGACGCCGTGAGCAGTTCGTGGAGCAGCAGCTGGAGGCGGCGCGGCTCGCGGAGGAGGCGGTGCGAAAAAAACAGCGGGTGGAGCGAGAGACAAAGGAGCGGACGGAGCTCGCCGCCGAGCTGGAACGACAGCGGAAGGAATGGAAGGACTTGAATCTCTTCTAAGAGAATGTGAACAAAACAAGAAAATGAAAAAGAAAAAAGCCCTGAAGAAGAAGAAAGTTGGTACAGAAACTACGAAATGTGCTGCGACGCTTTCTGTGTCTCTTTCTAGTGTATATATATATATATATATATATATATATATATAGTTGTGCACACGCACCTTATTATTATTATCGTATTAGTCTCTTTTTCTTTCTGTTTCACCTTTTTTTTTCTTTTTTTCCATTTCCATTTGAAGGCTGGACAGTGGTGGTAGTAGTGGTGTTTAGCACATTCCGCTGCATTATCGCCGTCATTTATTTATCTATCACTCTCTTTTCCCCGAATCCACTCGTAGGAATGCACGGAAGCGAGGGCGATAGAGCAGCGGCAGTACAGGGGCAGCAGCGGCAGCAGGAGACAGGAACGTCGTTGGTGCCTCACCATCGTGCAGTTGCGCGGCCACCCTCTAGCGTTTCGCAAGACGAATCGTCTTATGAATACTACGAGGAAACGGGTTCCGAGTACAGCTCCGGATACGACTCTGAGGAGTGTTCCGAGACAACGTACACTCCGAGCAACGTTCCACTGTTCCTTGCGATGCCGCTTGGGCCGACGGCCGGCTGCGGGAACGGCATGGTGTCACATCCGTGGGGGACGTCGCTGACGAGTGCGAGTTGCATGGAGCCGCGGTCACCGCCGTGTACCGAATACGGTGCCGTGAGCAGTGCCTCGCGTTCAGCGACCGGGTGGTGCTTGGGCGTCCGCGATGCACACAGCAGCAGTAACTGCATCCGACGAACGTCTGCGAGTACAAGAGACCGGGCTGCCATTAATTCGGAGAGAGAGAAGCAACAACAACAACAACAACTTCCAAGCAACCTGACACGAATAAATCTTATGAAGGCTGTCTTTCCCGGCCCTTCGACGCCATGCACGGAAACTACGGCGAAGGCTCCTGTGAACCCCTCCAAGAAGCAGCAGCAGCAGCAGCAACAGCAGCCCCCAGAAATCGCAGGAAAATTGCCAGTGCCGCGCCCCCAGACCACACAGGGGGGGACAATGATGCCTTCGTTGGCCGTCAAGCCGCGGTTACGTCCGAGGCTGGAGAGTGCTCGTCTCAGCACGGCGAATGCGGCAGCGAACGTTCTGCTCAAAGACAACAACATCAATAATAGCAATAACAAGCAAATACAACCAAGCACGACCACAGGCCGTCCCCCTCTTCCACCCGAAAAGGGACTTGTCTTGCCCCGAGTCGAGGAGAAGGTTTCCAATACAGATGACAAGATAGGCAGTAAAAGCCCAACGAGAAGGCCTAATACAATTCCGAAGACATGTGGTGGGCCTTTGAATAGAAAAGAGAGTGCCAACACCACAGCCCAGGATAGTGATCCAGCACCTGATATGACTGTAAATAAAGCACCCCCAGGACCACCTCGTTCTCTCAGTAGGGAGCAGGCGGCAGGGACTCCACACCATCGTTCTGTAGTGCGTAATGAAGGGAATAAAAACATTACTGTAAAAAATACACAGCTCTCCAGCGGGACTGGTGCTGCAGTAACCAACAAGGTCGTTGCGAGTGACGCTAAGCCGCCACCCACAACAACAGGGAAAGTGAATGCCCCAGCGGCACCGGCACCGGCACCAGCACGAGCACCGCGACTATTAGAGTCTGCTCCATCTGCGCCAGTTGCATCTGCAGCCGCTCGTGCGAGTGCTCCTCTTGCCCCAAGTGGCGGCGGAGGTAGTGGTGGTGGTGATGTAAAGAAAGATGAGAGAACTACACGAGACGATGAAGCAAAGCAACGGGCAAAGGCTCTGCGACTAGAGCTAGATGGAGTAGTGACCCGACGTGGAGTGCGAGTACAAGAATCTCCACGTCCATCCAACCGAACGATAGCACCGTCACGGACCAAAGTTTCTGCAATGACTGCGGGAGCTCTCGAGAAGCCACGAGAAAATCAGACTGATACCGTGACAATAGCAGCACCAGGATCAACAGCGACAACAACAACAATGGCAACGACAACAGCTGCGTCGGTGGGGCAGAATGCGGTGAATACTTTGACTCCCTCTAAAATCACGGCTGAGGCACAGGCAGCGGCGGTAGTGATGTCACAGGGAGTGTCCATTCATTCTAGTAATGCACAGGGAGCACAATCACAAGTGAGAGCGATAACAACAAAAGTTAAAAAGCGGGAGGTGCCGAATAAGGAAGAGAAAACGACGATGCCACATGACAAAGGTGCATATAGTAAGAATAGTGTAGTGCCTTCATCCGATTCAGGTGTGTCTGTTTGTGGGTTGGGGAAGACCCAGAAGTTTACTTCTGGAATTGATCAGAACTCACTACCACAACAGCCCCAAGAAGAAGCAGGGGATGATGAACGAGAAATGCGAGAAGGATCTGAAGTGCCAGGACGGGTGAGAGGTGCGCACTTGCTCGTAATGGGTGAGAAAAAGCTAAAAAGAAAACTTCGGAGACGTGAGATAGCTGAGCGTGCAGCGATTCTCAATGATATCATAGACCAACAGCAAATCCTTAATACCCGACACAATAGTAGACAGGAGGGGGTGAATAATCCTGTTAAATTTGTGCTCCAGCAACCTACCGTTGGGACGAGCATGAACCAAGGGATGGAGCGTGGTGATACAATGCCAGGAAGAGATTCGATAGGCACCACACCGAAGAAAAACGAGAAATGTCAGAATATTGCTCCAGAGCCATTGAATGTGACTGCGGTTTCAGACTCACCTAAACGCATGGATGAGGACAGTTCTCAAGTTGGGAGAAGAACTCATAGTGGAGAGAATAATGCTCAACCAGGTCAAACTCGGCGTGTCCCACCTGTGCGAAGACGCACCCAGAGGTGGCTCATGGAAATCCCTCCTTCCAATAGTGCATCACGCCTGCAGTTAGTTGAGTGCAAACCGATAATCTCACACCAAAAAGAGAATGGACAGCTTAATGAATTTTGTCCACACCACAGCTCGAAGACACAAGGAGTGCCACTTCACGGCACAGAGGATAGCACTTTTGTAAGAGTAGTAGATAATCCGACCCATATTGGTCACCATGACGGAAGCAAGACTGCGTCTGCCCATCATCCTACTCCGTTAAATACAGAGAATGAAAGTGACATCAATACACGCACCCATAACAATTCTACTAATTACATTGCCAGTACTCATTACTGAAGGCCACTGTGCGACGACTAATAAACCGAATGAAGAAAAAAAAGGAAGAAAGAGTGGGTAGTCAGGCATTGTCCTCCTCCGATTCAGAACGAGGTTCCTGCCAACGTAATATTGGTGGAGTTCAAAGCGTTCATCACACTGTGAAGCCATTCATACAATAGTCAAACAGGAAACACCAAAAGTAAGTGCATGGAGTGTACGATATGTATATAAATGGTTCGTGTGCAAGAATCCATTATTATTTCCCACCTTTTTTTTTTTTGTGGTATTGTTATGTTGTTTGTTTCAATTCTTTATTTATACTTCTTTCTGTCTCCCTTCTTATATCTCAGCGTGTCTTTCTTTTCCCTCGTATTTATGTGTATTCACTTTTTTTTTCTTTCTCTCTATCTCACTGACACCTTTTTTTTCTGCTGTAGCGATTCCAATTTTTTGGAAACCAACAATGCTTCTTTTTTTTTTTTCAGGTGACATAATACGAGAAGAGTGAACGAGTATATTTTTGCTGAAACTCTCTGTGGTGTCCGAAGTGACATTCAACAATTTTTTTTTGCTTTTTTTTTTATAAGTCAATTTATTCCTCGCAATGTGCCTTTTTTTTTTTTGCTTTCCTCCCACTTTTTTCCTTCTTTCTCTGTGGTATTGTTGTTTTTGTTGTGACTATATGAGCTTCCATTCCTCTCACTCCCGCATTTAGTTTGTTTTTCCATGTAGCAGTTGTTACACTATACACTACTGTTTCCATTAGTTGCGTGCCATAACAAATACGCAAATAAAATGGAGATGCTCCATGTGAAGTAAATGATTGTATTCGGTGGGTGGGGATTCATAGGTATGTAGATGTACGTGCATTGTATTATATTTGTTGTTGGTCTGTTTCTCATCTTGCTCTTGATCCCTTTTTGTTTTATTCTCAGTCTTTCCTTTTTCTTCTGCTCATGGCCGTAATACACTGTACTTAAGTGTCGTTATCTGCACGCTATGAGTTTTCTTTTCCTTTTTCTGTTCATTTGACTTTTTTTTGTGTTTTCGTTTTGATATTGTTATGATTTTATTTCTTTTTTCTTTTTCTTTTTTTCGCATGTGTGCGTGTGTCTGTTGCTCCTTTACTCCCTTTTTTTTCTTTTACCTTTCTTAATGGCTAAAGCTCTTTGCTTGGCTTCTTCCTGGTTCCCACACCTCACCATATTGTGGGATACATACAGATGCGCACACACACACACTCTCTCTCTTTCTCTCTTTCTCTCTTTCTCATTCTTTCTTTCCGTATGTCTTGCTGACTGTGGTGTGCATGCCTACTTCACTGCACTGCTTTGTTGTTCTTTCCATTCTTCATGATGAGTTGTGTTGCTGCTTCTGCGCACGAATGATCTTTTCCCTTTCCTTCTCGTTTTTTTCTACCTAATGTGGAATCTGCTGGGAAGCCAGGTGTGAAAAACACACAAAAAGCAAGTGGACAAGAAAGCGGTGACTCACAATTTCCCTCGTGCTTTTGTCTTGTCATTGCTTTACATTCTGTGAGTGGAGTGTCGATGTGCCTGCGTAGGCACAGCGGCATTTAGGCATTAGCAGAAGCAGAACTGACCTTATTTAGTTTTGCTTATTTTGTGTGTTTTTTGTTTTTGTTTTTTTGGGTCTACAGAGGTAAATATATAAATAAATAGATAATTAATTGTTTATATATATACATAGAGTGAATTTGGGGGAAGGGGTGAGAACTATCTTAGCCTCATCGAGACGGGGGGATCCGGTGCGAATCGTCTTATTTCTTAGTGTGCCTCCCTTTATGTGTCTTCGTGAAGGAGTAAGGGGGCTTTATTGTTTTTCTTGGTTTTGTTTGACGTATAGGGATACGAAAACGACAAGAACAACAAGAAGAAATGTGGTTCGTGTTGCGTCGCTTCTGTATGACTCGTGTAGTACATGTACTCTCTCCGGCGTTGGCATCGAGAAGTATGACACAAATGACTGCGGCGGTAGGAACGGCAGCATGTGCGGGCTTCTCCATTATATCGAATAAGCATTTCGTGGAGGGCGCACGACTATCGTCATCAATAGATAATAGTGATATTGTTTCGGGTAGTAATCATAGTGTGGGCTGTGGGAATAGAGATTCTCTTGGCGGTGATAGTATAATCAAGCAGCAGGGAATGGAATCTTCTGCTGTCAATAGTGCATGCCATGTGGTAATGGACAAACCACCAAAGGAGGAACATGACGCAGGCATTGGTAACCAAACCGTTGACACTCAGGAGGCATTACTGGAAGCGGTGAATCGCATGCGGGGTCTGCTGAGGCAGTATGAAGAAGAGCATCCATCTCCTGAAAATGTCACACCTGGCGTTACACCACTGTCATCATCCTCGTCAGTGCCTTCTTTGTCTGATTCAGTCTCCAATGAGAATGAGTTGGAGGGTTCTGAGGAATTGTTGGCGGCGGTTGCTATGCTGCTTGAAAAGGATGATACGTTTGGCCAGCGTCTTCTTGCATCACTCTCAGGTGATGCCCTCCGACTGCTGCTCGTCATTGGAACCACGCAGGAGTACTTTGGCCAGGGAGCTGTTGAGGAACAGTTGCGGGCCGTTGACAAGGATGAGGGAGATAGTATTTCCTCGCAAAACTACGATGCATGGGTGGATACGACGGTGCGGGAGCGTGCCGCCATGCGTTTTGAGAAACCTCGCAAACTGGCGAAGGTTCATGACACCACTACCCCTACTAACACTACTAATACTAATACTAACACGACTACTAACACTACTACTACGTTTCCTGGCGAGGATGTGGGCTATATTCCGTGGGGCTTGTGGTCCCGCATTGCGTGGTCCGCCGCCGTTCCCTTTGCTGCCTTCGGGATGCTCGACAACGCAATCCTCGTGACCGCTGGCGACGTGATCGACAAGCGCTTCGCGGAGACCTTCGGTATCTCGACGATGGCGGCGGCGGGGCTCGGCGGCGTCGTCTCGGGGACAGGTGGCATTCAGATGCACGGCTTCGCCGAGCGCGTGACGCAGGGCTCGCGACTGGCGCGGCCGCCGAACCTCACAGCCTCGCAGCGAGCGGCGGCATCACGCGGGAACGCCACGCGTGTGGGGAGCGCTCTCGGCATGGTGGTGGGACTTGTTCTCGGCATGGCACCGCTGCTGCTCTTGTCTTCCCCCACATGGAATGAGTGAGACCACTCCGCAGGAAAAGGGGTGATGTGAGGGAGAAAGAGAGAAAGTTTTTGTTTCTCGTTTTTTTGTGTATGTGTATATGTGTTTCTTTCACATAGTTATCCTCTTTTTTTTCTTTTCCTTGTTCGTTCCTCTCGCAGAAGGGATAAGCAGCAATCAAACAAACAAAAAATCGATTGAAAATAAAGAGAGATGAGTCGTGAACGCGGTGAGGGAGAAGTAAGAAAAGAAGAAAAGGGGAGGGCGTTGTGAGAGTTTCATGATGATGAGGCAACAAAGCAGGAAAAGAAAGCGAAACTGATTATATACATATATCAATATAATAAAATATCAGTGCAGTTGGGAAGGGGGAAGGAGAGAAATGGATCTATGTAATACATGGAACCCGTCTCTCTCTCTTTCTCTCTCTCTCTTTCTCTCTCTTTCTCTCTCTCTTTCTCTCTCTTTCTCTCTCTGTCTCCTCCTCTCTCTTGTTTCTTCCTCCCCTCCCACCTCAAAAATGAAAAAAATGAAAAGGAGGAAAAAAATGGAGATGGGGGAAGCTGTGTTGCTGAGGTTGATGTTTCTTCTGTGGCCTATTTTCTCTTGCTCTCTATTTTATTATTTCTTCTTCTGTTGGTTCTCTTCCTTCTAGAGAAGGTTAAGGAAATGTCTGAGAGCGCGTACCTAAAAAAAAACGTGGGGCCTGTGCTCGCCAAAGCAGTAGCTGAGACAGTCCTCGCGCAGCCCAGCAACCCACAGGAGTATCTTGCACTGTATCTTCTGCATGTTCTGCAGGAAGAAGAACGCCGCGATGCTGCAGCTGCACTAAAGCAAAAGGCAGAAGCACAGAGGCAGATGTGGGCAAGTGAGCGTGCACTACGTGAAAAGCGTGCGTCTGACACCATTCAACGCTTCTATCGACGATGTAAAGCTGCACTGCAGGCTCGGCGAGAAGAGGAAGAGGCGCTGTGGTCTAAGTATCAAGAAGCAGAAGAAGAGGCGGAAGAACTACTTGAAGAGGCAGAGGCTACTGCGGCTGCTAGTAAATCAGGCGGTGGGGAGGATAACGCAGGTCAGAATGGGGCGAATGAAGAGGGAGCCTCGATTGAAGATGCCGCAGAAGCCGTTGAGGAATCACGCCGAGAGTTCTACAAGGCACAGCGCTTTATGTTATACATCCGCAAAGCCTTGATTGGATCATTAAAGAAGGAGCTTACAGATCAGCGTGCACAGGTGCGAGTGGAACAAGACTACATGCATGACTTACTTGATGCAGCTGAGGCGGAACTACGTGAGAAGGAAGAGGCGGAGTTGGTTGCCGCTGCTACTAAAGGAGCACTCCCAACTTCGGCTGCGACCGATGAATTGGTAAAGAAAGTCATGATACCTCGTCATGAGCGTATTTCTGTATCCATGATTCTCTACCGTGTGCTGCGGTGTTGGTGCTACATATTCTTTGACAGCACCCCAAAGCAGACTGATACCCCAGCAAAGGTGGCAGCATTGGTGAAGCCATTCACATTCATGCAACTTCTTCGTGCCTTTAACCCTGTCGCAACATATCAACGCAATCGACCACTGCGACTTGAAACTGTGGGTAAAAATGATGGGGATGAAAATGGCGCAGATGACATGATGCAGGAGGGTGGTGGAGAGCCAATTCCCCAGCCGAAGCCTCGCCAGGCGCGCCGTGTAAACCGTGTGCTGCGTGTGTTGATGCACGATGGTGAGTATGTGAGCAAAGTAAACCCCGCGGACTACATCGATATCGATGAAGAAGGCATTGGGGAAAAGTCAGATGAGACTGAACGTGGCGCGGAGGTGGCTGCCCTTGTTGAGGCTGCGGCAAAGAAGCACAGTATTATGCTGTATGCATTGCTGCGACTCCTGCGCACCGCTAGCGCTTACCGCGACGCGCGTGACCACTGGGTAGGGCTGCTGCAGCAGAACGGCCAAGACGTGCCGCCGACTGAAGAGATGCCGGAGGACGATGAGTCAGACCCGAACAACGAGGAGGGACTGCGAGACGACGACGGCGAGGTGGATGAGGCTGCCGTGCAACGTCTCCTCCTCACCATCGGCACCGACACAGACGAGGCACTTGCGAAGTTGTGGGCCGATAAGGATGAGGAGGAGCGCAAGAAATGGCAGGCAATGGCTGCGGCGAGGCACGACGAGGAGGAAGAAGATTTCGCTTCAAACGAAGACGGCGATGATGGTGAGGACGCAGAGTAACACCTACGTCACGACAAACAAGTAATGACACATAGAGAGAGATTGAGGAATTTACTTTCTGCCATTGTTGATAAATTTCGCCGAAGCGTAAATATCTGCATGTGATGTACATACACATACAAATATATATATATTAGACAAGGACTGGAGCAGCAGCCGGGGAAGGAAAGAATGAAATAAAGAAAGCAATATATATATATATATATATATATATATATATATATCAGCATCAGTAGTATCAGGCATTAATGAGAGAGGATTGGGAGAAACTGAAGAAATCAGAAAAGAAAACGAGAAGAAGTGGTGTGTGGATGAAGAACACAAAAAAATTGTTTGGAAATAAAAGTCTGAGGAGTTGGGTAGAAGAGGAATAGAAAATCCACGCAGAATAGGGAGTAAGTAAAAGAGAAAAAGAAATATGTGAGTACACCCGCTTTCTTTTCTATATATATATATTTCGTTGTTCTTCAATTCAACCACTTTCTCATTCCTTTTGGTTTGCATATTTCTGATCATGTTTGTGCCCTTTTTTTCTGTGTGTGCATTTTTTTTTTGCTTTCTGTCATTCTGTTGGCAATGTACAGATGCCTTCCACGAGTTATTCTGTAGAAGAGTGAGGTGTGGGGTGCATGTGTGTGTATGTGTGTGTGTCTCTCTCTCTCTCTTTCTCTCTCCATGCAATTTATATGATGCTGATTTTTTTTCTCTTATTTCTATTGGATCCATTTTTTCTTTCTTTCAAATTTTTTTCCCCCTGTTCCTGGTGGCTTGTGGCGCTTCAGCAATTGTTGAGGGAGGTGGTGGGATTTGTGCAACCACCTACGCCTTTGCTGTTGTCACTGCAGCAATAATAAGAAGAAGGGAGTGGTGGTGTTATTATTTCTCTATCCATCTATTTATCTCTATTTGCTTGTTTCCGCACATGAGATGATGCGCCGATGGCTTCAGTTGCCTACAGGATTTCCCTTCAGTGGCGGCTCTCTTGTTCGCAGCATAACTGACTGGCAGCCGCGGGCGAAACAAAGGCTGCGCTACTCAAAGGCGGCGCTGCAGCAGAGCCGCGGGCGGCACAGCGCCCAGAGGGAGGCGGCTGCGCTGCGGCGGGTGGCCAACGAGGAGTACGGCGTGCGGCAGCGACAAAACGCACAACTGCGGCGGCGGAGCGGGGCGGTGGCGGAGGCTTTGATTCACGGCGCAGCGAAGACATCGCAGGGATCCGCAGCAAACACGTTGGAGGCCGCGCGGCATCTTCTCATGGTTCAGGAGGCGGCGCGGAAGGCGATGAAGGGTGGCAAAGGTGGGCGAAAGGAGATGTTTGTCAGCAGCAAGAAGTGGCGTGGATGAGGGGCGGTGAGGTCTTCGATCGGAGAGATGCAGGAGAGATCCCCCAAAGTACCGATGAGAATGAGAGGAAAAAAAAGAAAGTAACACTCTATGTATATATCTATGTGTTTTGTTATTATCAGCTGGTATCTCTTCCCTACATTCCTCTCTCTCTATTTTTTTTTTCTTGGGTTATCGGTATTGTTTGTTCCAAATAACAGGACAGAAAGAAAGAAAAATAAATAAAAGCTTGCGTAGCATTACAAGAAAACGAAAAAATTAGGAAAGAGGAGGAAGTTGATGCGTTTCTTTATATCCGCATTTCGTGTGGGTTCACGAACCTGTCAGCAATCGTCGTCGGTGCTCTCATGCAGTCGGTCTTTTGCGCAGAGTGGAGGTGCTTCTACGGCGAAAGAAGATGCGCATGGGCAGCACCGTTTCTACTCACTCGGTGAATATTTACAGCGACTTCCGCGTGGTATTCGCGATCTTCTTTTGTGGTCACCAGCCATCGCAATGAGTTATTTTGTGCTGTATAAACAGGCGGTATACTTTGTTCCCTCCGTGAGACTGCAGCTGCTAAGCCGCCCAGTCAGCACCGTTACCACCACGGCTGCTAGTAGTAGTAGTAGTGGTAGTAGTAATGATGCGCAGAAAAGCGATGCGCTGCCTGTTGTGCATATCCGAAAGGATGATGCATTTAAAACTGTCGTTGATGGTGTGCTTCTCCATGTGGTAGACGACAATAGTCATGATGACGCAGTCGTCAGCACATCCACTTCATCGGTGGTTCCACCATTCCGTACTGGGCCGATGCCGATGGATGCAATGTCGCTTCGGGTTGTGCGGGAGGCAAGCACTGGCAAGATTTGTGGCTACACCCTTGTGTGAAAGAGCGGCGGAAAAAGGAATACCTTTCCCCCTCAAAAAAAAGGTCTTTTTTTTTTGTGGCCTCCTTTTGCTGCTATTATTCGTGGGATTATTCTTCCCTTTGCTGTTTTCCATATGACGAAGACAACATCATATTTCGCTTTAATCATCTCTGTTCGCCTCGCACACTCAACGAGATCATTTTTTCTTCCATTTGTGGTACATGGCTTCGAAAGAGGGCAATAAAAAACTATTTGAACCACATATTATCAGATATCATAACAAGCTGTACTATACGTGTATATATGTATGCATATTAGACGTTAGACACTTGACTGAAATACCTATTCGCTTTCTTGCTTTATTTATTTATTTATTTACTCTCACCATAATTTGTTTTATTTTCTCCTCCTCTTATCTCTTTAAGGGTGGTGTGGGTGCTGAGTGTTTTTTTTTCAGTTTAGATCTGCTACATCCGGCGAGTTCAGTTGTTGTTCTTGCTGTGATCTAGCCTGGCCCTCAAAGAGAGTGAGAGGGAAGCGAAATTGGGTGTTGTACCGAATATAAAAAGGGAAGACAGAAAAAAAAAAACGACACCAATAAAAAGAAAGAAACAGATAGAAAACAAAACATAGGGGAAAAAAGGCACTGGTAGAGTGTTTCAGAGAGTGACGTGGTAAAACAGAACGGTCCAAACCGAACCAAATCAATAAATAAAAACACAAAAAGAAGCAGAAAGGGTGTGCAGAGGAAATGAACGCTGTGGACGAGTTGAATCTTCGTCTCGGGATTGGGCCGTCACGTCCATGTCTCCCCATATCACTGCAACGTTCTGGTTATACTGCAGTGCGCCAACTCGGGAAAGGCAGTTTTGGCAATGCCTATTTGGTTTTTCACGCCGAACGCAAACAATACTACGTTGTGAAGCACGTAAACATGGCGAATATGACAACGCGGCAGCGCAGGGATGCCCATCAGGAGATTGTGGTGCTGCAGCAACTTGAATACCCAAACATCATCCGCTACGTGGAGTTCTGCGAGGAACACCCACATCTCTACATAGTTATGGAGTACGCAGACGGAGGCGATGTTTACACACATCTTAAAAATCTCAAGAGCAGTGTGTGGGCTCTTGGAGGGGGTGGTTTTGGTGGTGGGGCCGGTAACGGCGGTGGCTTAACAGAAGAGCAAGTCATCAGTCTCTTTGTCCAAACAACGATGGCTGTGAAGTATATGCATGATCGTCGTTTATTACATCGTGATATAAAGTCGCAAAACGTATTTCTAACAAAAAATCACGTTGTAAAACTTGGAGACTTTGGTATCAGCACAGTACTGATGAGTACTGTTGCAATGGCACAGACAATGTGTGGCACGCCATGCTACTTTTCTCCAGAGCTCTGTCAGGGCAAACCGTACAACAACAAGTCCGATGTATGGGCCCTAGGAATCCTTCTTTATGAACTTTGCACAGCCGGTCGTTTGCCGTTTGAGGCCTCAACTATGAATCGCTTGATGGATGAGATTTGCAAAAAGGAGCCACGCCGTATTCCCGCAGCCTTCTCTGATGAGCTTTGGAATCTTGTACTGTGGATGCTCAAGAAAGATCCGCGACAGCGCCCGGATGCAGGACAGATCCTCCGCACCCCCGTGCTGGTGAGAGCCATTCCAAATATAATCAAAACACTGAGCGCCGCGGACGGACACTCCGAAGATGAATACAAATGCGTCCTTTCAGGGGAGTCATCATCACCACCCCCACCAATTCGCCCCGCCGTGGATGTGCACTTCCAACAGCTGCCTGGAAGGGGAAATGTTGGTGCTAGTAAAGTATCGCCTGTTCCTGGTTCTGCTGCCGCCGCCGGTGTTGGCGTAGTTGGGGGTGGAGGTGGTTTTCTCCACAGGCGCAATGATGAGTATCCGTTCAGACGTGAAAACGATCTCAGAGCGCCAAAAGATCGTGTTGGTAATATCTTGGGTATGCTCGTCCAACAGCAACGACAACTGAGGAAACAACGGGAGGATGAGGAGGCCATTAGGAAGGTGCTGCCCACAAACCAACCTGTTCTTGCCGATGCGTTCAAGTATGTTCCTGCTCTTCTTCAAGCAAAAGAAAATCAAAAAAAAAATAATGCCAATAACAAAAACAAGAATGATAACGGTATGAATAGTAATGCTCCAAGCAAAAAAAGGAATCTCTTCGCACGACCTGATGTTTGCCCCGAAAGAGGATGTGTAGATGAAAGAAATGTAAAGGAGGAGAATAACAACAATAACAATAACATCACCCCACCGCAGCAGGATCTGAATGGTGAAAAGGACAAAGTAAAACAGCCACCGAGATCGATTGGCAAGTTACCTTTGCAAGATCTTTTTCTCCTTTATGATGAGGGAAAGAGACGCATAAACAATGAAAGAGAGAACAGACTCAATATGAATCGTAAACCGATGAATTACCAACCCTCTGGTTTGGCCCCTTTTAACGTGCGACCTCTCGCTGCTGGTGCGAACGTTGGTCCTGGGGCACAAAAAATGCATCCTCCACCTGCTTTGCCTCATCGTCCCATTTATGATAAAATTAAGGCAGTTGCTCAACAGAAACCCAAAGAAGAAGAGAAACCTATTCCCATTTCTGCACATGCAGGTGCGGGTGGTTGTACTTCTGCTGCTGCTGCCGCTGCCGCCGCCGTTGCTATGCCAGCTAGGGTTCCTGAGTTGTCAAGTGCAAGGAAGTTGCGTCTGGTGGATGATGACGACAAGAATGACAATATTCCTCTCGCTAATGAACCAAGAGGTGATCTTGCACTTGTTTTGCGGGAGATGACCAATCATTTTGAATCTGTATGTAGTAGTGCGGCTCGATCAGAAAATGTATATGATCTTAGCGGTGCAAAAGGTAAGTTGGAGACGAGCTCAGTATCTGGTGCTTCAAATTCTCTTGGTCCGGAAGCAGCGGAGATGTCTCCTACAGAGACGCCAGATTTTAATCTGGATGATGGCGGAGAGGAGTTTTCTGATGCAATGGGGACCACGTTAAACGTCCAGGATTTACAGCGGAAACCACCTACACCTCTTTCCTTAGAGGAAAATAAAGGTGCGAATGGTGGTGTTATGAATGAGATTGTTCCTTTGTCCATTTCTCGGTACGAAGCGGTGTGGCCCCCTCGTTATGGTCCGGTATTAACATCACGACACGCGGGATCTCAAAAGAAAGGTGATGAGACGAACAGCCAAATGAATACAAGAGAATTTCGTGATGATTGCTTACTGAAGCAAGGACCATCATCCACAACTTGTACGACAGCTCCTGATGCCGCGGCTGCGGAGAAAGTGTTGAAGGGGGTAGAGGCAAAAGAAGAAGAAGAAATGCTAGAAGGAGGAGAGGTAATAGAAGCACCGTTGTTCACCGGTGGATGCCTTTGCGATGGCGTCCGGTTCACTGGTCTGGCCTCTACTGTCTATGGAAGCTTTGTCTGTAATTGCGTGGTGTGCTCCAGGTTTTCTGGGGCGATGATGGGAGTGGAGTGGCTGCACCTCCCGGACGTGTCATTTGAGGACCTTTTCGATGACGCCGCATTGTTAGCAGCGCAACCGTCGCCATCCCCGGAAGCGGCCACTATAAAACCATTGGATGATACGCCTGCAGGGAATGGTGTTTCAGCCGCACAAGCACTTGCAAGGGCAAACTCAGAATCATCTCTGAAGACAGGCGCAATCAAGGGAGAAAATAGAGAAAACGATGGCAACGGGACCAGGAAGTTCCCACCATCCTTAAAGAGTTTTATTGTAGAAGTCCCCCTGATAAATGAGGATAACTTAGAAGTAATGGGATTCTATGTGGTGTATTTCTGTGGTCAATGTGGCTCAACTATTGGAATGTGCCATAATGATATTGCTGGTGGCCTTGTTGCCAAGGCAGTGCTTTCAGATGCAAGTTTAGCGATATTGGAGTCATTTCAGAAGACAATGACGCTCGGTACAGGGGGTGGACTCATACCGAGAGGGGGCTAATCGATCTTTTTGTAGTTGTGTGTGTGTGTGTGTGCTTTTTCTTGAACGTGTCTATGTCTATGTATATACTTATTACCTCTCGTCTGTTCTGTTGTGTTCTGTTCCTGATATGATCTTGGGAGAACTTTGAAAAGGAAGAAAAACAAACAAACGAAACAACAATAACAACAAAGGAATTGTGCTATTGTTTTTTTTTTGATAGTTGTCTTCCTTTCTTGTTTTTGGGCTATGGGTGGAGGTTGACGGAGTCTTGACGATGCGCCCATGACTCCGCTTCTTCCTTTTACACACATTCTTTGGGTTCTGCTGCATATGTAAAAGTTTATGGCCTATAGCCTCCATGCCCGAAATCTTTTTCCAGTCATTTTCCTTTTCTCCTTTTTGTTTCCTTTTCTACTAGTTCTGATGTGGTTCATTGATCTATTTGCGTCTCTCCCTCCCCCGCTATCCTCCCCCTTTTTCCTTTTTATTTCTCTGTCAGGGAGAGAGTAGTGCTGCGGCCTCGGAAAAGAATGGATGGGGAGGAGGCATTGGGAGCGCAGCGGTTGTTGAACACATAAATAAACATCCATCTATACAACCATATTTTTATATATTGGAGCAAATGTCATGCAAAAGTCGTTTTTTTTTTTTAAATGAGCATGCGTACAAAGCAGAAGATCATTGACAAAAAAAAAAAGAAATTTGTTTGTTTTTGTTTAGTTGATTATTATTGTTGATCTCTAGCAGTAGGTAGAGGGGGAGTGAGTGTTCATATGTATATGCCATGCTTGTTCATAGCTGCTGGTGGAACTGACTCGTAGGTAAATGTAATTCCTGACAATTTTGTTTTTATTTTGTGTCTCCACCTTTTTTTTTTTTTGCTTTTTTTTTTTGAAACAAAAAAAATAATAATTAAGGGGAAGAGAACGAAAGCCAAAGGGGAAGCAGTAGAGTGGGGAACTAGTAATAAATCCATGTCCCTACCTTCACCGCTATCGTCACTGTCGTCCCTGTCGCGAATGCGAGTTGTGCAGCGAAGTTTTCTCGTTCGCCGTGGGGGGCGCCACGTAACGCGTTCCGCCGTTGCCGTCGAGTACCGCCCGCGTGAGCAGAAGAAAATGGGGAACGGAAATTACGAGCGCGTGATTGACGCGGAGGCCCTGCACGGCGACGAGCAGCTCTTCTGGGGCCAGCGGCGTGATTACTACTGCACGCGTAAGCAGTACTTTCCAACGTGGGATCGACTTGCGCAGACACTTATTCTCATGACGCGGCAGGTCCCACGCGTGCCGCAGGAAATGGCGTTTCGTCTTATGGCAGTATTTCTGAAGCTGATGCTACTGCCGCGGCTGGTGATGAGCGCTGAGTTAATGTTGCCGTCGTGGATCACAAACAACGCGGAGGGGATAATTATGCAGGCCTTAGAAGATGGAAAGGAGACAGCGAAGAAGAAGAATAAAAAGGGAGAGAAGGATGCTGTGGGAGACAAGAAACAAGAGCCCAAAAAGGAGGAATAATCTTTTATTGATGTTGATGGTAGTGATTTCATGGATCTTTGACTGATTGGAAGTCCTGACGGGGGCCCTTTTTTCTTTTTCTGCTGTTATTGTACTTCACATGCACTGATTTGCTTGTCGTTATGTGGTTGGGTGAGTGGGCGTGTCTGTGAGTTTGTTTGCCAATTCTTTTTTGTTTGTGTGCTTTGCTCTGTCTCTCTCTCTCTCTCTCTGTGTATGTATATACAGAGAGTTTGTATGTGTATATTTGCTTATATTCTTTTTGATGGTTGTCTGTATTTCTTTTCTCTCTCTCTCTCTCTCATATATATATATATATATATATATATATATATATATATATTAATTTTTTTCTTTTTATTCTACTCTGAGTAGTGTGAAGTGTAATGTCTGCGGACTACGTTCAGCTCATTGGTACGGATGTGCCGGGGAGCTACGGCAGCTGCTGCTTCAGTGGCATGGTGCAGCACGAGGCACTATACTGCCCAACGCAGCCGGTGACACTTTCCCCCGCGCCACCACCGCCGCCGCTGTTGTCATCATTATCATCGGCAACATTAACAACACTGCTGGGTGGCGACAATCAGCTATTGTTCTTTAACTGCCCCGAGGGGACGCAACGCTTCAGCTCTGAGGCAAATGTGCGACTTGTGCGCACTCGTGGTTTTTTCTTTACGCGCTGGACCGTCTCTACGGTGATGGGCATGCCGGGGATGCTCTTTACAATCAATGATGCAGGCGTGCGGCATGCCAACTTCTTCGGCCCAAGCAGCCATTCTCCCACACTGGAGGATAGGGATGGGGGTAATGGTAATGGTGATACAGCGGCCCACATTGAAGAATCAGAGCATATGGTCGGGCGCGCAGATGCTGCAGGGCTTGCGGGGATGCTGAATGCACTGCGACGACATTATTTTTGGTACAGGACGATGAGCTTCCAGCAGCTTCGCCAGGGAACAGTGCAGCGCCAGCTGGCAACGCCAGTCCCATGGAATTACGTGTACGAAGTGCCCCTACACAACTCTTTAAATGAAAGAAGGGATGATCTTTTGGGTGGGATTTTGTCACCACCACATTTACTGTCCTCTTCCTCTTTCAAATTTTTTGTCTTGGCTCTGGCGTTAAGCCCAACAAGTGCTCTGCTTGGCTTCCGTGTCTCTCGTAAATCATCATCATTATCGGAGGAGGAGGAAGAGGAAGAGGTATACGGCTATGTCATTTTGCACGCACCAAAGGCCTCTTTTGATCCTCAACGTGCAAAAGCGCTCGGCGTGCCGCCGGGACCGTTGTACGGCCAGTTGAAGCAAGGGACAGGTGTATGGATCAACAGTGAAAAGAGTTTTTCAACAGGAAATCACCCTGCAGAGAAGTCAGGCCGTTTCATTCATCCAAACAGCGTAAAACAGGCGACAGTGGGAAGTCGTTCCATGTACGTCTCTCTTGTGCTTGATGGGAATGACTCTGGAGATGTGGCGGCGGCGTTGGAGTCACTCTTTGGTCGTGATGCTGCAGTGGACGAGGAGCATCAGGAAGGAATTACACCAGTGAGAAGTGATGGAACGCCGCATCGGGGCGAACTTTTTCGTTTTCTTGCACACTGGCATCCCTCTTTGCTCACCTGTGATGATGTCCATCACACCACGTCAGAAGGAATGACAAGTACTCTTCTCCCACTGATGGAACGGAGGATTGTTCTCATGCATGTCGTCCACGTGCAACACGCTGAATACTTTTCTCAATTCAGTACCGCCACTGGGATGTCATCTGTGGCTGTGCAGGGACGTTATGTCGCATCTATCTTTGCACGTGTTTGCCCTGAGATTCGAAGCCAAGCCGTTCAATACTTTCAGAGTAATGTGAGTAGTGGCATTGTGGGCTCTGTCTCTAGTGTGGTCCGTACAACAGGGACGATGCATCATTTTTGTGCAGCCATACAGCAGAAATTCTCCGCATTTCCAACAGCCCTGGCACATCGCTACCACCTGAACTGCATCGCCAAGGCACAGTTCCCCATATCTCCTTTACTTTGTGAAACTGGGGATGATGACAATGCTTCTGCTGCTCTTGATGCTGGTGTTGGCGATAATTCGAAGATGAGGCAAGAAATAGATCTTATTTGGCCGTACTCCGTAAAGCATCTATTAATTCCTTCGGAGGCCGCCATGCATATCCCAGATGACCAAAGAAATGCGATAACGTTGTCATCCTTGTCTTCTTCACCCTTTTCACCAGCTGACAGTACTAAACAGAATCCACATCCGAAGAAGATTGGTAGTAGTAATTCGAAGAAAGAAGATGCATCAGGTCTGCTGCGGTACCCGACGGGACGATCCGCTGTGTCAATGCTCTCAGAACAGTTCCGCTCTACGGTCAGTGAGCTACAACAACAGAATATGATTCGACAATCCTCTTCTGGTTCTTATTATCATGATGATTCTGATAATAACCCCGACATTGCTCTTGGCGGTGATGGTGACAGGCATAAATGGCATCTTGACGGTGGAGGAGCGCTGACATTTTTGGGTACGGGCTCTGCCATACCAAGTAAGTATCGAAATGTCAGTGGAACATACCTGGAGGTGATGTATCATGCTCGCCACACCACGAGTCTTTGCCGTGCTATAGTTGTGTTAGACTTTGGTGAAGCCAATGCAGGACAATTGGCAATGCTCTTGGGTAGTGATTGCAATCAGGCGCTGAATGAGTTCTTGAGGGATTTGCTCTTTGTATTCATCTCTCATGCACACGCCGATCACCATCTTGGGCTGATGAGCCTCATTGAATTACGACACCGTCTGCGGTTACAGGGAAAAGAGGAATCAAATAATAACAGCAATCTGATGGAGCCACTTCTCATCGTATGCCCACAGGAAGTGCATGAGTTTTTGCAGGATACATGGGGGAGTTCTGCTTCGTACCGGCACTGGCTACAGGAAGAAGTTGTGTTTGATATTATTCCTGCGGAACGGTACCGGGCTGAAGGATTCCCTACAACATCGGTGTCCCTACCACGTCTCAATTCAATGTGTGCACGTCTCAACGGGATCACTGCAGTTCCAACTAGTGAAAACAAAGATGAGGGAGCGTCACTGATACGATGGGCTGCTGAAGTTTTTCCAGTGCATCACCCTGCCAATGCACACGCATTGCTTCTACGTTTTCCGGCGCCGTTGGGGACCAGATCTATGCCTCGTGTCTTCCTTTTTTCAGGAGACACTCGCCCGTCATCGTTTCTTATTGAACGCTGTCAACAGTTTACAAAGTGGACCCATAATAATAATAATAATAATAATAATGAGGCGGAAGAAGAAGCGGGGGATAGTTATGATAAAGGTGTATTTCTCTGTTTGCATGAAGCCACCTTTGGCGAGGGCTGTGAAGAGGAGGCGGTGCAGAAGTGCCACTCCACACTTCCGGAGGCGCTGCAGGTGGCGGCAGAGATCCGCGCCAAACACATTGTGCTTAACCACTTCTCCCAGCGGTACCCGAAGCTGCCGGGCCTAATGAAATCGCAGCTCGATGGAAGGGACGTGGACCTGCGATGCAGGCGGCGCCGGGGACGACCGGTGGAGTCGGTGGACGCAGCCAAAGAACAACCGCCCGGTTGCGGTGCGGGGGCGGGGAGGATGTGTTTTGGCTTTGACTTTATGCGGCTTTCATTTGCGTCGCTGGAGAACCAAGAGACGGCTAAACTGACGCCACTGTTCGTACAGCTGCTGGAGGAGTACGAGTCGTGGGGTGTCGGTACCACGAAACGTCTACGCGAGTAAAGAGAATTTTTTCTAAAAAAAAAAGAAGAAAAACAACAGAACGAAAGTGGAGGTGGGGATATAATTTCCAAGGTTCAACAAGAGTGGGGTGGAGGTTCATAAGATATATGTATATTTGTCTATGGCATGTCTCTTTTTCTTCTTTTGGAAGTAAATAAAAGAACTATACTTCGTCCACCGTGAACAGGACTGATTGATGATGGAGATTTCTCTTTTCATTGATATTTTTGTATGCGTTTGGATGCGTCCACATCTTATTCACTATACTGTTGTCTTTTTTTTTCTTTCTTCCTGTTGTTATGCTTTTGTCTCCATGACATACATTATTTCTCCCTTTTATTTTATTTTATTTTTTTTTCCCTTTCATTTGATGGGTCAACAGGAGGAGGAAAGGGCATCAATAGTGCGTGACTCCCCTCGGCACACAATTCCAACCCCACTCACTCACCCATCCATCCACCCATAGAAACAAAGGGGAGGGAGAGGAAGCAAGTTGTGGGGAAAGAAGGGGGAAAAAAGGAAACAGTCATAGAGACAACTGAAGCCCCCCATCGTGGTGGATTTGCGTTCTGCTCCGTGGTTACCGACAACACGCAGGCTGTGGGAAGGGGGAAAGGGGCCTGTTTCCTCATTTGTTTCTCTGTGACTGCGTGACACCATAAAAAAAATAAAACCCCCCAAAAAGCAATAGAAGTGATGATGTTTCTGCGCGCCACAAGCTTACTGCGTATGGGAAAACGCACGGCGGCTTCGACCGGCGCACGGACGGCGCTGAAGAGATCCCCCGTTGTCTCTGCGGCCGAGTCGTCGCTGGCGGACTGCGAGGAAAGGGCAACCGGGCAGCGGAAGTCTCAGCGTAGCGGGGCAGTGGCGTCGCTGAAGGCTACCGCGGCAAACAACGCAAAAACATCGTCTGCGTTTATCCCCGACCACCGGGAGAAGGTGCTGCAGATATTCAACCGCCTCGCGGAGATCAACAATGCGCTGCAGGAGCGGTACAAGGCTCAGTCATACCAGATCGCCCTGGAGAAACTCAAGCGGGACGATTTTATTTTTGTGCACCTTCCGCCGAACATAGTACCGCCAGGCGTCGATGATTCGAGGCGGGCGGAGGCATTGAATACCGTAAATACAACGGCGGTGGTGGGGGATAAACTGAAGGCCAAAATTGTGGAAATTCTCTCGACAGGCGACCTTGCGGAGCTCCACAGTTTGCAGGCGAAGCCCATCATTCGCGCCATTCAGGAACTCACGCAGGTGCACGGCGTTGGTCCCCGCACTGCTGTGACATTTTACAAAAAGTACGGCATCAAGTCGGTGTCAGAGCTGCAGCAACGCATGAGGGAGCAGGAGGCGGAAATGACCACCGCGGCTGGTGGGAGTAGGAATGGTGCCAGGAAGAGCACAAAGAAATCCTCATCGGATGATGATGACTCCGTCCTGCATCTCACTGAGGCGCAGCGTTTAGGGCTCAAGTACCACCGTGACATCATGCAGCGTATCCCGTACGAGGAGGTGCGCCTGCATGAGGCCTTTCTAAAACTGCGTCTAAGGAAGTACTTGGGAAAAGGTTATGAACTTTCCATCTGCGGCAGCTACCGACGACGGCTTCCCACGTCAGGCGACATTGATGTACTCATTACTCGTAAGATGAACGGCAAAAATGTGACCGCTGCAGCTGTTGCTCGCCAGCGGAAGAACAAAAAGGACGGCTGTGATGGTAATAAGAATGGGGAGCAGTTGTTGGAACCTCAGGAAGTTCTTGCGGCATTCGTACAGGCTCTCAAAGAGGAACGATACATTGAGGCGACACTTGCGCAGGGGGCAACAAAGTTCATGGGAGTGAGCCGACTGAAGAGTTATAACTATAATGCAGGTACTTCGAACCCAAAGTTGTATCCAGCACGGCGACTCGATATTCGTTTTGTAGAGCCCGAGTGCTTTCCTGCAGCGTTGTTATACTTTACTGGTAGCAAGAACTTCAATGTTGTCATGCGGGCAGAGGCAATCAAACAAAACTTTGTCTTGAATGAGTATGGACTGTTTCGTAATGATGCGGTGACATCTTGTTCTTCTGAGGACAATGAAAAGAGCGTTAGTAGTAGTAGTGGTAAAAGCAAACCTAATAAGAATACTAATGATAGTGGGACCAACTCGGCACGGGGCCGGTGGAATGCAGAGGCGTTTCAGAAGTTGGTACGGGCACAATATTACTCCGCCAAGTCTCCTGCGTTCATGAATAGTGAAGATGATGAGGATGGGGTTACCGAGGATACAGGCAGCAAGGGGAACAGAAAGAAGGAGTCGGCATCGAGGCAACAGCAACAGCAGCATGAATTAGCCGCTCTCTGGCGTGAGGTTGAGTCAAGACGTATGAAAGTGAAACACGAGCGTGACATTTTTGATGCATTAGGTATGACGTACGTTCATCCTGAGCACCGCGAGATGTGAATGCCCTCCGTGGTGCGTACATACATAGATACATCCAGATATGTGTACATGACGTCGTACTTTGCGGTGAGTTGTGTGTGTGTGTGTGTGAAAGGTACATGCCTATACATAAAATGTGTGAGTCTTCATGGGTACATGTTTTTTCGTTTGCTTGTGTAGTTTGGTTTTTGCTGCACATCATTCATAGAAACAGTGGAAAAGAAATGAGTAAACCCACAAACTCAACATGCATATCATAGAGAGAGTAAGAGAGACAAGGGGGACGGTGTCGCATGTGTGAATACGCAAGACGTGTACATACATACCGGCATGCATGCACGGAGTACTTCTTATCATATTCCCCACACCCCGCCTCCCGCACAGACACACATACACTCGTTTACTCATATATATATATATATATATATATATATATATATATAATTTGAAAGCACGTTTTTTTTTGTCCTGTGGTGTATGTGCGTCTTTTTGTACACATGTATTGCGATAGTCTTTACTGCTGTCGCCATATAACGGTCTTCTATAACGTTGAATCCTTTTTCTCACCTCCCTGTGTTCTTTATGCGCTTTTCCACAGCTATCATTACAAAACTATTTACCCATCTTCTCTTTATCACTATTGTTTGCATGTATCTATCGTTGATGCCTCTTCTCTTTCTATTGTTCTCTCCAAAAAGTAAAGGAAAGGGAAAAATTTAAATTAACAAAATTAAAAAAAACAGGCTGCAAGGAAAGGGAGGGGTAAAAGACCTACGTACACGCAAGCACATACAGCGAAAGAGGAAAAGAAAAGAAGGGGAAAATAACGATAATAACAACCAGAGAAGAGGAGGAAGAAAATGTTTCGTCGTTCTTTCTGGCTCTTCACTCCGGATAATCGGGAGAACATCATCCGCATATTTAAGGAGATGGCTGACTTAAATAATGCGCTTGGAGAAAAGTACAAAGTGCAGAGCTACAACCGTGCCGTGCAGAGCCTGAAGACAAATCTTGATCTCTCCCTCCGAACGGTAGAGGATCTGGAGAAATTCCCAGGTTTTGGCTCAAAGCTGCTGAAGAAAGCGGAGGAGATCATCATGACTGGTAAGCTTGAAGAGCTTGAGAAGAAGACGAAGCCGAAACTCAAGGCAATTCAGGAGCTCACACAAGTGCATGGTTTTGGTCCTCGCGCGGCAGCTGCACTCTTTGATCGCGAGGGCATATTTACTGTGGAGGAACTTATAGAAAAGGCGGATCGCATCCAGTTGACCGATCAACAACGTGTGGGTGTGCGGTACTTCCACGACATTAATGAGAAGATTCCCATGCATGAATCCGTCCTGCATGAGAACTTTCTCCGCGAAAGTGTGCAGTTAAAGCTTGGGGCCGAGTATGAGATTCAGATATGCGGTAGCTATCGCCGCCGGCATCCATTCAGTGGTGATGTGGACGCCATTCTTGCACGTACATTAAGCGCCCCTGAGCTGGACTACCCAGTGACGACCACTGGGGTACTCGGTACCTTTGTGGAGTTCCTTCAGGAGCGAAAGTACCTCGAGGCGAGCATGGCCCAGGGACCGCTTAAGTACATGGGCATGGGCCGCCTCCCTCCGCGAACAATGAACGGGGCGATAAAGCACTACAAGGCCCGCCGCGTGGATATTCGACTCATTGAGGCAAGGTCGGTTCCCACTGCTCTACTTACTTTTACCGGAAGCAAGAACTTTAATGTCATTATGCGGCAGGCTGCCATCAGCAAAGGATATCTCCTGAACGAGTACGGCCTTTTCAAAATTGGAAGCCCTGAAGAGGTGAAGATACTGCAGGAGCGGACACGGACAAATAAGAGCACAGGAAGTAAAAACTCTGCTGCAGACGCCTCATCTGACTCCTCTGTGGAGGAGGGCGCGGACCCCATCGTGTCGGTTATTAGTGGCCACTCCGCAAAGATGGAGACCCTGGGGCTCACAAAGGAAGAGTTGGAGACCAAGCGCGTGCACGTCACATGCGAGAAGGATGTATTCGATGTCTTAGGAATGCCCTTCGCGAAGCCCGAGAACCGTGACCCGTAGGAAGAGGCGGTGTGTCTTATACATGCATGTGAGTCTGAGTGGAGCGGGCACAATAAAATTAAAAGTAATTAAAATACAGCACACGCACACACACACACACACACACACACACACACACACACACACAAAGAAAAAAATGGACAACCGAACGAGGAGGGGGAAAACCAAAACAAGAGGAAAAAGAGACAAATGACCGATGAGAGGTCAATATGATTAGAAGAGGAGAGGAGGGGAGAGGATGGAGGAATAATAATAAAACAACGTGAGATGTTGTGGGAAGTGTTTTGGACATAGAATGGAATGAGGGGGAGAACAACCACTCCGACCTCAGCAAGAAAAAAATGAAAGACAATAAAAGAAGTATGGAGGTGGGAGAACTTCGGATGTGTCAAGGGCGTATTGCCTCACATAGAGATAGAGAGAGATGAGTGAAAATGAAAATTAAGAAAAAAGGTGACAAGAGCAGAAGCAGTAAAAGAGACACAGAGAGAATGATTACGAAGAGTATACTACGGGACATTGATAGAAAGAGAAACAAAAAGAAAGAGCGAAATATACGTATGAATATACAGTAATCATCCTATCAATTCTTGTTCCATCCGTCGCTTCATCATAACGTTTGAAAAATGTTCCTGATACGACGTAATTAATCCACTCCTTCGTATTTTCTTTCTCTCTTTTTTTCTTACCAACACATAGATGGAGAGGAAAATAAAATTGGTGTGTTTATGATTATGTTTTGTATGATAGAGTGAGAAAAGGATTACTGTTGTTCCTCTCTGCTTGTGTGTTTGGCCTTTTTCTTTTTTCTTTTCACTTGTATGTTTGTTTACCTTCCCCATCCCCCCCCTCCAAACACGTACATAAACACATTATTACTACCTATGACTTGATGAATAGAGTGAGGGAGAGAGGGGAAAAAAAAGGAAAGCCACTCACTTTGACCTATTTATTTACGCATATTTTTTTTTTGTTATTATTATTTTGTGGACTTTCGCTGTATACATCCATACGTATACATGCATAAAAACAGCAAACAACCCATTCCATGACCCTACAATTATGGCTATATGCCTTACATTGACCCGCGGTGACACTGAGTGTGGTTTTGTTTCATTAGTACCCTTTTCTTTACATCATCCTCCCTATCCTCAAACTTGACGTAGTGTTTTTTTTTTATGTGTGTGTCTTTGTTTTTCTTCTCGTTGCCATTTTTTTTTTTGCTTGGTTTTCAGTTTGTTCCTCTCCCTTTTTAATCTTTTTTGACTGTAAACACAGGGTGTATAGGAAAGGGAGTGGGGAGGGGGAAAAAAATAGAGAAAAGAGGATGTCATCTGCAGTGACGTCTGTTAAGTACATTGATGAGAACCGGGGACGCGGGCTTGTGGCAGAGGTGGGCTTTAATGCAGGTGACTCAATTCTTGAAGTGCCTTATGATATTGCTGTGTTGTACAGTCCTTTTGTACGGAACACGTGTTACCGTTGTTTTGCATCAGTGATAGAGCCGGAGGAAAAGGAGAAGGAATATTACGAATGTACATCTTGCAAGCACCTCGTGTTGTGTAGCAACTGTGTGAAGGATTTAGTGAAGGAGGTGCGGAACGAGTCAACCAAACAAACATCACCACCACCGGTCCAATCAAAAGAAAATGATACTACCGTGTTTCTAACTCATCCCCTTCTTCAGGCACATCAGCTGGCGTGTGGGTGGTTTTGTACGCTTCCTGAATCTGTTCGGGAAGGGGACACGGATTATCTGCGGTTTGCATTACAGTACGGCGCACGCGCACTCCTTGGCGACACTCGACTTTTGATGGCTTTGGGGAAGTTGCACACAAATGTTGTGCAGCATTTTACAGATGCGTATCGATTCTGTGAGTCTTTTGCACAACTCGTTGTGAGTACGTTTGCTCCACATGGGTACCGCGTTGATGTAGACCATCTTTGTGATGTCCTCATGCGCACCAAGTGTAACAGCATTGGATATCCCTTTACAGAGGAGGAGACACTTGGCTGGGCACTTCAAGAGGAAATATGCATGATTAATCATAGCTGTGTTCCAAATGCTGCAGTGGTACGTCCAAAACGTACAACCGCAACTGCATGTTGTATGGAGCTGGTGGCACGCTCCCCGATTAAGGCAGGGGAGGAAATAACAATTGCATACATTGACGTGGACAAGTATGGAGATGACGTACGAGGGAGGTGCCATCATCTGATGAGGGACTATGGCTTTGTTTGTCGCTGTGCCAAGTGTGCACCTCCCAGTCGTCGTAGTGATACTTCTAATATACCTCCGACTAAGCATTAAAAAGGACCTTAAAGAAAAAAAAAAAGTGTGGCTTTCTATCTCCCTCTGTGTGTGAGGCAGAGAGAGAAGGATGGATATTGACCGGTTTGTTACTTATACATTTTCCTTTTCATTTTTTTTTGTTATTGTTTCCCCTTAACTGCACATAGACACACTATAGCACTTTATCCACGTGGTGCTTGTCTGTGTGTGTGTTTGTTTGTCAAGCGTTGAGGTGCCCAATGTAAGCTTCCCTCATAACAACCTACTCATCCTCCGTTTCTTTTTCCTACTAGATACTGCAAGCCCACAAAAGCACACGCACATATATACATTCTAGAATCAGTATCTAAATAAATATATAATATATTCAAAGAGAAAAGTAAATAAATAAATAGACAATTTATTCTATTTTACTTTCAAAGCTATACAAGTGCAGAGGAGTGGAACATCCTCATTGAGGCAATATATACAAGGCGAGAGAGAAGTTACCCCAAGGACAATGTCCACATCTGGTGCATATCGGGACTTTGATTATGAGCGGCGTTTTGGTGATGTCAAGCGTCTTGAAAAGGCCGTGCATCACTTCAATCAAACAGTTGGAAGAGGCATGGTTGCTATGAAGGAGATTGCAAGCGCATTTGAAGCCGTCGGCGGGGTGCTTGCAGAAATGACATCTGCAAATGCTATGGCTACACATTACATGGAACCCAAAACGACTTTTTCTGGCGATGCTTCCGATGCTGGTGATGGTGAACATGCTCCTTTTCCCGCCCCTGTTTCCGTTGCAGGAGGATTTGAATCGGCATCCATGGTGAGTGCTAGTGTTGCCCCTGGGTCTCACATTGACGAAGATGCAGCGGGGCAAATGCACAAATTGACACTACTTTTTGCAGATGAGGCGAGGCGACTGAATGAAGGACAACCGTTTTTGCTATACAACACAGGGGTACATCGTGATGTAGTGAATCGTCTAATTCCCATTGTGAATCATTTAAAAACTGTAGATGATGTTTCCAAGAAACGTGATGAGGCATTGCTGAAGTATCAAAAGTATAAATCCATAGTTGAAAAAAAAGAACAAAATTATGCAAAAAAAGGAAAGGCTTTTGTGGACAATGTGAGCTATATAAAATACGCCCGGAAACGAGATGAAACCTGGAAAGTATATGTAGAAGCACGTACTAAGTTTTATGATGCCTATCGTTTACTTATGGAGGTCCATGGACACGCCGTGGCACACATTGTCCACCGCTATCTCACCTTGAATGGTGGTTACCTGCGAGAATTGCTTTCTGCGGTGGAGCGTGTCCTTCCTGCAATGGAGCGCATATATCCTGCAAACACTGAGTTTGCTTCGCAGGCATCGTCCATTTTAACTGCAGTCGCCGTTATGGACAAAAAGTCAGTCAACGTTAGTCTACCACACAAAGAAGAAAATTCTGCCATGAGAAAAGGGCTCACAAGTGGTGGTGATGAGAACAACATCCATGACAGTGATGAGACTAACAACATATATCGGTTGGCTTCTGTGAAAGATGGGCGACTCGATGATAAAGGACGGTGGGAGGATCCCCCACAGTTGCAGTCTGGTAAAATGATGGTGACAGCTTCACTCACACCGCTGCCTGGAGCTGTGGATGGGTCTGGTAATATATTAAACGAGAGGGGTAACTACAGTCGTCAAGAAATGGCGGTATTCAGTTCGGTTGCAACGGCACCCGCGGTCCGTGTAAATTCACAGTATGGCCAGTACGTCTTCGGCGCTCCCGACGATGAGGACAGGGATGACATCATGACAAGCAATACCCTGAGTCATGAAAAAAATGAAGATAACAGCACTGAACACAGAACGGGAAACACGCTGCACAAGGATCCATGCAGTGGAGATTTGGGTAAAAGACCCTGAGCTTAGTTTCCCATCAATAACTCCATGCTATCTCAAATTGAAATGGACAGCGATACGTTCGTGAGTGGGGATGGAGAAGAAGCGATACCTTTGGTTTTCAGGAGAGGTCACTTTCCTTCAACATACATATTGTACGCGTACACTGCAAGAGAAAGAAAGAGTAATGTGTTTTTCTTTTTGCTTTATTTTTCTTTTGCTCATTTTCCCCCCTCATCTGTGCACAGGGTGAACGCGCTCGATAAAGATGTGGAAGAATAAGGGTTTGTGGGGACGATGATGTCTTGGTGGTGTAATGCCCATTTTTCTTTTTTTTTCATTTGTTGCTGTTGTTGTATTTGTCTTCAATCCTAATTTCACTCTCTCTTTGCATGATTTTTTTGCTTTTCACAGATTCTCTCCAAGCACCTACGCAAATGCACAAATCCAAAGAAAAAGAAAAGAGGAAGATAACTCCCTCACCAAATCTCTCCAAAAAGAGGTGAAGAAAGAGAGAGTGTGTATGTGCATGTGGGCAACGGGATCCGCAAAGGATGTTCTTTTCTTCCTGTGGCACGTTGCCTTTCTTCCTTTCGGCGTTTGTATGTTGTGGCAGCGGGGGTGCGCTTGCCTCCGGCGTCGGCGGCGGAGTTGGCAGGCAGCCGGGTCGTGATATTTTGTCAGCGGCGAGAAAATAAAACGTCATTGCGGGGCTGTGGGAGACCCGAGTCGTGGAAATAGAAGGGCCAGGGCCGGTTGTTGTTATTGTTATTGTTAGGGTTAGAGGGGGGTGGGGGAAATAATTCTTGAGGATGCATTGTGCTTGGTATCCATTACCCTTTGAAAATATTGATTTTACTATTCTCAGGAATACTTATTTTTAAAACTTGTTTCCATTGTGTATATTTTATTTTGGTACTTAATCGCTGATTAAAAGAAAGTCAAGTATGATCTTAGTGGTTTAAAAGTTATATTCATTAAAAAAAAACAGTTTCGTAAGTAAAAGATTCGACGTGGCACACGAAGTACAATTTATTCACATTGATTCTTCTAAATGGCATGTGATGGACCAAACAAATGTATGATAACATGGGAGGGAACATTTCATACATGGTGTCTGTGTGGTGATGGCATTCGCTGCCACTTGAGGAAATCGACTGTGTTTACACGGTGGCAAGTGAAGCGTGTGGATAACTCAATTACAGTCTTTGTGCAGGATGGTATATGATTGGTTAGCCATATGCCATTTACGTTTACGACACTTCGCTTTCTGGAGGACTCTGCATTAAATGAGCGAATAGTGCGAGTTTCGTCAACGGCCGCCTCTTTTATGAGGACCGGGAGAGGGCGTGCGGATGGAAATGGCTGTGGCTGCTCAACAAAAAAGCGGACGTGATGTTGGGCAGAATGGCTGGAACAATGCCAGAAAAAGAAATCTTGCATAACCGGTTCATTCTGGACGACATGGCTTTTCAAAATAAGACACAATTGACGGAGGAATCTGCGCATTGTGTGTGCGCAACGAGTACAGCAGAAAGCGGATGGCCACTCACTGGCCAGAGGCGACGAACCCAAGGCCGCCATTCAGCAGGACAATGTACGTCAGGGAGAGGAACTCCGGTCACGTATGTGACCCAAATGGAGTTTCTTATGGAACAACGTTTCCAATCGAAATTGGAGGAAATGGAGAAGATAGCTTCCCTTCAATTGAAGCTGATAAGTGGGAGGCCACAAACACTGTGCTGATTCAGACGACGGTTGATACAAAGGATTCGGGCGATCCCTCATTTATGGGGTGGTTAGTCGGATCACCAATTTACAGGAACCCCACAAAAAGGACGCCATTCGACCCCGGCGAGCGATTGCAACAGCACAACTAGAGTCAGCAGGCATTGTTGGAGCTGGTGGGCAGGCTGTCGTGGCAGGCGTTGCGCCACCACGCCAGCGTATTACCGCACAGAGGGCGCAGATGAAGGCGCATGACGCGCAGGGGTTTGGGAAGCACAATCCTCTTGTTTTGAGAATGGTCAGACCAAGGCGGTCAAGCCACAGGGAGTTATCATGTTGAGCGGTTGTGAGGTTTGCACCTGGCAACAGTATTGCCGAGGGAATGGATTCCATGGAAACCGACGGGTTTCTGAGGACGTTAACCCTCAACGGCGGCAGTCGCTTATCCCGTAAGAAGTTTGGTCGGTTTCCAAGGAGCTCGAATGGGTGGCTCAATTATGCCATTTCTTTCCCCACTTGTTTTCACGATGGCGCCAATATTCGGAAACGGATGACAGATCAGCAAGGCTTTATTACAGGGTAAACGCGCGGCTGGTCGCGTAGGCTTCGGAAACGGATTTTCTAGACACCCTCCTGTGAGAGGAGGGCGTTTTTGCCATCTTTGATAAAGCCGCAAAGGCAATGACTTTGCCCAAGACGAAGCCCACCGCTAACGCGCACTGTTCTGGCTGCGGGCAATCCGGGAACATGCCGGCAAATTTTCCCGCGCGTTTTAGGGAGGCAATGCACCCTACGCGCCCCAATGCCTTAAGCATGCGGCTCGAAACAAGAGGAAGCGCAAAAAATCATCATGCTGTCGCCGTCCGGACAATCGGGAAAAACACCTCTGGGCCTCCGAGCGAAACAGCCGCGCGAGAACCCCGTCTTTCGCGCCGGGCAGGCGATATTCGCATTACGTGCGGCCACCAACAGAGCGTGACTTCCTTGCCACTGTGGAGGAGTATGAAATGGTAAAGCGTCATCACAAATGGCATTTGAACCGGCCTGGAACCGGAACGCTGCTGCCGTGGCATTCGTTCAACACGGCAGATTCATTGGAACTGTCATCCGGACGTCTTTGAATGTGAAATTGCAGGCAAGGAAAAAAAACAGAAAGAAAAGAGCGGAGATGGACCAAATATACACACATCCATGTTCTTTTATTTTATTTTTATTTTTAAACAGGTGCCGTGACAGCGCTTGATTTTCTCAGCCGAAGACGCGCCTCTCTCTGTTTTCTCTGTTCTCTTGGCATTCTGTTTCTTTTTCCTCATTCCTTATCCTATCCCAGAGACACATTTATACGAATAAGGAAGAGCAGTAAAGACTAAACAAAGACACACTGTCAATACGCAACAAGGAGTCAACTATGTCCCGGTATCAGATGCCCCTCCTCATCCTCTGCGTGCTTATGATATCATGCAGCAGTAACATCGTTAAAGCTGAAGTCGCTGCACAGACTGTTGACCTATTCAAACCTGGAGAAATGAAAGCGACTGTCGATGGTGCGAATTATCCTCCTGACGGACACGATAACCCGTCGTTTGATACTTATTCCCTTATTGATTTGAATGGAAGTATGACTGCACTTGCACTTGGTGTGTATAGTGGCGTAAATGATAAGTGGTATACTGACTTGTGGGCAAAGTCCTTCAAGTATGAGAATAAGATATCGGACGTCATTGGAGGTCAGTGGGACACTCAATTGGTTGTCAAAGGAAATTATGATCCAGATTGTGACACTCTATTCTACGGCCCCAAAGCTGTAGTCAAAGGCAGTAAAACATTTTCTATTTTGACAACAGTCAAGGACTGCGGAGCTTCTACTACCAGAAAAGGAAATTTGTTTGTTGGTGAGGTGAAAGGAGGCGGATCAATCACTTGGAATGCTTCGAAACCTGTAAGAATTTACATCAGTAATTCGATTAAAAAGTCATGGAATTCGATTTATGCCTCTTTTGGCAGAAGTACTGTAATGGGAGGCAAGACGATTGTATTCCCACTTGTTGCAAAGAACAAAGAATCGGAAAAGAGCATGTGCACAGTCATTTTTTCAGAAGACGATGGGAATACGTGGAATTTTTCTTCACCTCTCGTTATTTCAGAAGGTTGTGAACTTTCTTCCCTCCTTGAGTGGGAAGGGAGCCTCCTCATGGTACGTGCCTATCCTCCTCCACAGAAGCTGTATGAATCCAAGGACATGGGGAAGACATGGACAGAAGCGCGTGGAAAACTCTCACATCTGCTGATTGATAAAATGGATGTGCCTGCGCTCAGGTATATTCAAGACCGTGTGACTGCAACCATTGAAGGAAAGAATGTGATACTGCACACGAGTATCGGAGTTAATAATGTTAACCGTGCAGAACTTCAGCTCTGGTTTGCGGATAGCAGTCGTAATCATTATGCAGGGCCGATTGCCGCAGACGCTGTTGGTAATATTAATTCAGCCAGCACTCTGCTATACGCACAAGATGAGTTGTTTGCCATGTACAGTAAGGGTGAGGAAGCATCCGGCACTGTTGTTCTTGCGCATCTCTCAAACCAGTTGGACCAAATAAAGAGTGTGTTGAAGGCCTGGAAAGATGTGGAGAAGAGAATCTCACCCCCATCGCTGACGAACGGTCTTGTCGGTTTCTTGTCCAACAAGAGTGACACTGCCAAGTGGGAGGATGAGTACCTCGGAGTGAATGCCACAGTGAATGGCTCAGCGACAAAGGTTGATAATGGTCTTAAACTTACACTGCCTGGAACACAGGTTATGTGGCCCATTGGAGAGCAAAGGGATAATCAAGCCTACGCTTTTACGAACCATGGGTTCACTGTCGTGGCAATGGTGACCATTCACAACAAACCACAGAGCGTCACTCGTCTGATGGGTGTTAAGCTGGTAGGCGTGGGTTCAAATGAGGTATATACAGGTTTGTCGTACGATAAGGACAAGCAATGGAAGGGTGTCACTCTGAACGGAGGGAGTGGGGAGCCGAATACTTGGGAGGAGGGGAAAGCATACCAAGTGGCACTCATCTTCAAGGACGGCACGGGCTCTGCATACATTGACGGAAAGCGTTTGGGGAGTTTGGAAGATCCTGTTCCACCTGCTGCTCCGGATGCAAACGACGCGCAAGACCTTCACAGTGGGGGCTATGGACCAATGCCACCACAGCCCTCACAAGTACGAGGAACTCGGTCGCGTGCGATATTACGGGTATCCATTGGAGAAGAACAGGGAGACAATCAGAAGAAGGAAGGCAATCAGGAAAAGGAAGGCAGCCAAGTGACTGTCACAAATGTCATGCTGTACACCCGACCGTTGGACACATCCGAACTGCGGATGCTCACCAGTAATAATAATAACAATAATAATACTAATACTGATACTAATACTAATAATACTAATAATAACGATACTAATAGTAATACTAATACTAATACTAATACTAATACTAATAATACTAATAATAATGATAATAATACTAATAATAATAATAATAATAATAATAATAAGGGTGACAACTCTATGTATGAACACGTGTCTCGTCTGCTGCTGGTACTCATGGGTCTATTGGGCTTTCTGACTCTTTGTTGAGTGCAACACAAAATGTGGACTCTTTTTACTTTCAAGGTGAGAACATTTGGTCTTTCTATCCGGAATTATTAGTATATATACAATTGCCCATCAATGTTGTTCCTTTTCTTTTTTCGTTTATGCACTTCAAAGAATGACTGGACCTCTTCATGGCTTACTTCTCTTGAACACACGTTGGTCTCAGCAT